>NW_019028894.1:0-20500 GCF_000150535.2 Carica papaya
ACATTGATTCAAAATGATTTATACCTCTATTTGAATCCATAGGGACTTAAATGTGTTTCCATGAGAGATATTTTAGTCAAAATTTTAGGATTATCTAACTAAATTTTTATGTTTGCTTTTTCATTAATCTCGTCATTCTTCCCAATAAATTTACAACAAAATGGAAGGATTTAGATACTCATGTTTTTAATCAAATATTCTCATTTGGAATTCATATTTTCATGAAGGAATCTGTCTTCGAGTGTAGTTTTTTTTTTGGAAAAAACTCAAACCCGAAAGAGATTAGGGTTCCTCACCAGTGTCTGTCATAAGTAGTAGTTATGCTGATGAAAAAGCACAATATATTTTATAAAAATTTTGTAAATATAGAACATTGTTGTAATGTTTTCAATTAATTTTTTCAATATGGGATATTATATTAACAACACTCGATTATTTATAATATACTGAAATATCATATTTTTGATATAAAATATAACACGTTGCATAATAAATTTATTAAGTACGCATATATATTTTAAGATAACGTGCACTTGTATCCGTATTTGCATAATGCATTTTTAATGCGCTATTTATTTTTACTTTCACTGCCATGTCTTTCTTAAAATTTTTTGTTAAATAAGAATAAATTAATTACGTTTTACTTTTGAAGTTGATCTATATATATCCACTATATATCTTATCCACAACCTATATATTCGTTTTTTCATTGGATTATTACAGCCATTACGTACCATACATCTGTTTTAACTGTAGATTGGTAAATAATAAATATTTCACGGATGATTTTTCAAGAACCTGCCACCCCATATAACATCTAATAGAGCATATTAGATATGTAAATACAAATTCATTTTGATTCTTTGTCTATGTTTCTTCTCTCTCTCTATCTCTTTTGGGCATAAATCTAAGCCCTAATATTTATTAAACAGTGCACAAACATATAAGATTTATAATGCATGTATAACATATAGTACTGTAAAATTTAGAGTTGAGATGAAAGCAAATAGATCTTTTACTTATAAAATATATCACTTTACATTCCATTGATAATATAGCTTAAATATGAAAGTCAAACTACATGAGCACTCTGTGACCTTACTATTCAAAACACATTCTCACAAACTTCAAATTCAGAAAAACTTCTGCCCATTTCCACCATTATTCTGAGTCATATTACACGTGTTCAATTGGATAAGACTTCAATGATTTCTACTGCTAGAAATAATATTTTATTTTCCTATTTTATGTATAAATCTTATATAATTGAAATAGCCGAAAAGAAATTAATAATAGACTTAATACTTCTAGTGACGGGCTTTAATGTAATTTTAGAAATGAATTGACTAGCAACATACCATGCAATTTTAGATTGTTACAACAAAAAGGTTGTATTCCATTTTCCTAATCAAAAGCCATGTACATCCTAAACTTATCTTCTATAAATAAAATGTAATTATTCTCAACTAACTGTTGGAACTGATTGATAGACAAAAAGCAAAAAGAAATTCCACTACAAGAAATACTAGTGTTACAAGAATTTCCTAATATATTTATTGAAGAGTTACCAGGACTACCACCAGATCGAGAGATAGAGTTCTTTATTGATTTTTTGCTTGACATGGCACTTATTTCTATTACTCCTTACAAAATGGGAAGAGTAGAATTAGTAAAGTTATAGAAATAGCTTTAGGAACTTTAGAGAAAGATTTTATCTGCCCTAGCATTTCTCTATGGGGTGCACCAGTCCTATTTGTGAAGAAGAATGATGAGGCTGAATGATTGTGTATTGACAAGAGGACTCTCAACCAAGTCATAGTCAAGAACAGATATCCTGTACAAAGGATGGTAATCAGTCTTGCTACCATGCCAATAATGCATGTTATGGTTGTAAAAGCACTCATCACAAGATCCGTGATTGTCGATACCACTATATGCAACCTGCACATACCACCTAGGGCAGAACATATGCTCTTAGAGTGCTAGATGTTGAGGCTAATCCAGAGGTTATCCAAGGTACATATCTTATCTCTAAAACTCTTTCACATGTATTAATTGATCCAGGATCCACACACTTATTCGTATCATCTATTTTTGCACCACGTTTGGGTAGTACACCTGTTTAATTGGATAAGACTTTAATGGTTTCTATTGCTAAAAATAATATTTTATTTTCCCATTTTATGTATAAATCTTATATAAGTGAAATAGCCGAAAAGAAATTAGCAGTAGACTTAATACTTCTAGAGACAGTCTTTGATATAATTTTAGAAATGAATTGACTAGCAGCCTACCATTCAACTTTAGATTGTTACAACAAAAAGGTTGTCTTCCATTTTCTTAATCAAAAGTCATGTACGTCCTAAATTTATCTTTCATAAATAAAATGTAATTAGTTTCTAAAAATTAAATTGCAAATTTAATTATTCTCAACTAATTGTTGGAAGTAATTGATAGACAAAAAGCAAAAAGAAATTCCACTACAAGAAATACTAGTGGTAGAAGAATTTCTTAATATATTTCCTGAAGAGTTACCAGGACTACCACCAGATTGAGAGATAGAGTTCTTTATTAAATTTTTGCTTGACACTCAGCCTATTTCTATTACTCCTTACATAATGAAAAGAGTAGAATTAGCAAAGTTATAGAAATAACTTGAGGAACTCTTCGAGAAAGATTTTATTTGCCCTGGCATTTTTCCATGGGATGCACCAGTCCTATTTGTGAAGAAGAATGATGGGACTGAACGATTGTGTATTGACTACAAGACTCTCAACTAAGTCAGAATCAAGAACAGATATCTTCTACAAAGGATTGATGACCTCTTTGATCAATTGCAAGGTGTAAAAGTACTTTCAAAGATTGATTTGAGGTGTAGATATCATTAGATAAAGAACAAGGCGGAAGATATTTCCAAGACTGCTTTCAAAACCAAGTATGGTCACTATGAATTTTGGGTCTTATCCTTTGGCTTAACAAATGCTCCTGCAGTGTTTATGAATATGATGAATCGGGTATTTCGAACTTATTTGGACAAGTTTATCATTATGTTCATAAATGATATCATGATCTACTCCAAGACTATTGATGAACTTGTTGAACATCTAAGGTGTATTTTGGGAACTCTCAGAAGAGAAAAGTTATATGTTAAACTGAGCAAATGTGAATTTTGCCTCGATAAAATCTTCTTCCTTGGTCATAAGGTTTCTAAGATGGGATCATAGTGAACTAGAAGAGTCTTACTATTGTTACAGAAATCTGAAGCTTCCTAGGATTGGCAGGTTATTACCGCATATTTATCAAGAGATTTTTCAAGATTGTAGGTCCCCTTACTTTACTAGAAAATATGTAAAATTTGAATGGATAGATGATTATGAAAATAGTTTTCAAGAAATTAAAAATTGGTTTGTTACTACTCCAGTGCTAGCTCTTCCTAGTAGTTCTGGAGTTTATGTAATGTATACAAATGCTTCATATTTGGACTTAGTTGTGTTTTAATCCAGTATGGTAAGGTCATCACTTATAGGTCATGATAATTGAAGAATTATGAGCAAAGTTATCTAACTCATGATATAACATTGGCTGTTATTGTATTTGCTCTCAAGATGTGGCATCAGTACTTATATGGAAAGACATTTGAGATCTTTATTGACCACGAGAGTCTCAAGTATCTCTTTAAACAGAAAGAATTAGACATGCGTCAACGTCGATGGATGGATATTTTGAAGGATTTTGATAGTAACATCTCTTACCATCCAAGTAAGGATAGTGGTTGATGCATTACATCGAAAAAGTATTTGTATGATGGCCAATGTTATGTTTTTTTATTGAAAGGATCTAGAGACAGTTTAGGAACTTCAATGGAAAGATTACCATTCAAGTTATTATGTGGCCAATTTAAGAATACAACTGGTACTAATTCAGAAAATCAAGAATGGTTAGATGACTGACACTACTATTCAAGCCTTGAAAAAGAAAGCAAAATAGAATTTGAAGGTTGACTTCAGGGTTCATGATGATGGAATCCTTATATTCAAGAATAGATGATGTGTTCCTAATGATCAAAATCTGAAGAAGCAAATCTTAGTGGAAGCCGATTATTCTAAAATATTAGTCCACCCTGGTAGATAAAGATGTATAAGAACTTGAGATTACTGGATAGGTGTGAAAAGGACGTCAAAACTTTGTTAGTAAATGTCTCACATGTCAAAGAGTTAAGACTAAGCAATAAAAACCTTATAGTTTGCTCCAACTTATCCTAATTCTAGAATAAAAATAGGAATACATCAGTATGAACTTTATTACAGGGCTACCTAGAACCAGATCAATTCATGATGCAGTTGTGAACAGATTGATTAAGTCGGCTCATTTTCTGCCTAAGAAGACCACAGATTCTCTCAAAAAGCTTGTCAGGTTATATATTAAAGAGGTAATCACACTCTATGGGTTTCAATAATTTCTAATAGAGATATTCAGTTTACTTCTAAATTTTGCAAAAGTTTTTGGCACTACACTGTCCTTCAGTATAGTCTTTCACCCTTAGATGGATGGACAATTAGAAAAAATCATCTAGACTTTGGAGGATATACTTCGAGCTTATGTTCTTAATTTATGAGGGAATTGGGATGATCACATTCCACTAATTGAGCTTACTTACAAAAACAACTATCAGTCCAATATTAGTATGGCTCTATATGAAGCTTTTTATGGCAAACCTTACAGATCTCCAGTGTGTTGAGAAGAGGTAGGAGATTGAAAATTGTATAGACTAGAAATAGAGTAATAACCAAATTCCAAAGTTGCCCTAATTAAAAAAAAATTCAAACTGCTTGGAATCGACAAAAAAGCTATGCAGATAAATGGCAGAAAGATCTAGAATTTCAAGTTGGTGATCATATTTCCTGATGATATCACCACTGAAATGCATCATGAGATTTCAAATGAAAGGAAAATTGAGTCCCTACTTTATTGGATTGTTTGAGATCTTAGCCAATATAGGTACTTTTGCGTATTAGATAGCACTTCCATCAGAGCTAGTCAAGGTTTATAATGTATTTAACGTATTTATGCTATGCAGGCATCATCCAAACCCATTTCATATACTACACTATGAAACACTTTTAATTGAAGAGAACCTAACTTTTGAAGAGGTACCAGTGGCCATTCTTGAATAGTAAGACTAGGTATTCAAGAACAAGACCATTTTCATGGTGAAAGGTCTTTAGCAATACCATTCCAAGAATAAAGCTATTTAGGAACATGAAGATTCTATGCGGGAAATGTACCATCACTTATTTTGAATTATGTAATTGGGAGACCAAATTCATTTAAGGGGGGAGAATTTATAACACCACGTGGATAATTAAGTAATTATTAATGGAAATTTTGTGTTAAATATAGTTATGCATAAATTAAAACCCAAGAAAAATTTTTAAAAATTAAAATTTACCCCTAAATATGCAAAAAATAAAATTAGAGACTAAATTGAATAAAATTAAATTTATTTGGGGTCCTTTATAAATTTATAAATTGATTTAAGCGCTAAAATCTGAAGAAAACTCGAAATCTGGGTCATTCCATAATTTCTAAAAAATGGGTCACTGGACTAGTGATGTGGCAGCCACCAATCAAAGAAAGTCGCGTGGCATTTGACTTGCATGTGTGGTCAGCCATGTGGGCACCCATGGTAAGCAGATTGGACGATCCTGAGTGTTATAAGATAATCCAACAATGAAAATTGCAGTGTTCAAATTCAACAGTGTGCAAATATGCAGAGAAAATGATTGTGATCCAACAATCCACATTCAAGATTCCAATCGAATGCCATGCATGTGTTCTAAGGCAATCTAACGGTCCTACGCACAAATGGTTCAGATCTAAAAGAGAATCGCGATTTAGCGATTGAGGGAACAAGATGGCAAAATTACAATTTTGCCAAGGCCTATCCAATGGACTGTACGCGACCACACGTGCGATGTTTGTGCAGTCTAGATCTATTTAGTGTTGGATTTAAAAACTCATCCAAACCACTCAACCTAGCCCAATTTGGAAAGAAATAAATAAACAAAAAAATAAGAAAAGAAGAAAGGAAGAAGAAGAGAATGAGAGGTCGAAGTCCCCTATTCTTAGCGAAAAAAAGGTGAAAGGAGGGAAAAAGATAGGCAAAGATCTCCGACGAAGGCCCTACCACCAAGAGAAGGGTGATTTGTGGCTGACCGGTGCTGAAAATTGTGAAAATCTATCGAGTTTTCTGGTGACCTGTGAGCACAACACGTGATCAAACTGGCACTTTTGTTAGTAATTTTCTAGAGCTTTATTTATCAGTTTAATTAAACAAAATGCTCTAGAGATAGCTTACATGTAATAGAACATGTTTAAAGTTCAAATTAAATCAAAATCAAGCCATGCATGCATGAAAAACTGCATGCAAATTGCTGGTTTATTACTGACTCGAAAAAGAATTTTTCCCTACAGATTTTTTCTCAAATGATATTTTTGGAGCTCAAATCATTTCATAATGACTTCCAAATTATAAGTATAATTAATAGGTAACCCAAAGCCTACATAACATAAATATTTATTAAATTTCGTTAACCGGATAAGAAGTTATAAGTTTGCAAAAAGAGATTACTGTGTTGGGTTCAAAACTCATCTAAGAACTTATCAAGGCAGTTTAAACCGCTAGAGAAGGTCTTCAAACCGTCTGTTTAGATATTTTGATATTTTTTATCATGTTTTTAAATTCTCATTTGTTTGATTGAATTAATTGAATTCATGTATGATACTTATATAATGTATATATGTATAAATTATCTTAAAATAAAAAAATTTAAAAAAATATGAAAAAGAGGTTGTTAAAATTAAGAAATTAAGTAGATGAAGAAAAAGGGAAAAAAATAAATTAGAAGTAAAAGAAAATTAGATTCGAGTTATAAAATGGGAAAATAAGTAATTAGATTAGAAATAAAAGGAATTAGAGTAAGGATAAGATTTTTTTAAAAAATACTAATTACACATAATAAGAATTAAAAAATAATAATATCTAAAATAAAAAATAAAAAATAAATAGAACAAATTAAATAATAATAATAATATAAGTAATACTAATAAAATAAAATAACAATAATAATAATAATGATAAATACTAGCAAATATATATAATATTAACAAATAATAAAAAATCACATAAAGTAAACGAATATTAACAAAAAAAAAACTCAAATAATTAAATAAATTTTTTAAAGTAAATTAAGAGGGAATTAGTTAGAAATGGAAGGGAAGAGTGATAAGTGAAACTTCAATTGTGAAAAAAAATAAAATAAAATATCATTTTTAACTAGAATAGAAAGAAAATAAAATAATATGAAGATTGAAAGAAGTGAAAATTTAGAGATAACCCATTTAAAATTGGTATGGTTGAACTTTAGTAGTGTGGTGAACCCTATCCTTGAGTGGATAGAAACTCTTCCAGAGGTGGTTGGGATCTGTATTCTGTTTTGGGTCACCTGGTGATGGACTACTATGACCAATGTAAATGTGTTATTTGTATGTGCATCCCCTTGTGATAGTGGAAATTCTGATCTCGTATTGTTACCAAATGGATAACGGATACATCCGTTCAATATAAAAAAAAATTTTAAAACTTTAATAACTTCAATCTAGTTATTGTGATGGGGTAAATTGAGAATAGAGAATACCCACTGAGGGGTTACGAATGTCTTGATTTGACCGAAAACTTGCAGAACATTTTTGGTGGTGATTCTGAAGGATAAAAGATGGCTTAAGAAAAACTATGGGATAAAATGGATCTAGAGGGATTTTGAGGAAAAATGAGTCTAAGAGCTTTTGATGGATAATACCTAAGTTTAGGGGGAGTTTAAGAGATGAGATAGGAAATTGATTACATTTGCAGTTCATAGTTTTCAAATAAAAAGATTAAAAAAAAAGTTTTACATCTTTACTTGATTGTTTGATTATATGTTGCATGCCTATCATGTAACTTGTTTCTTATACTTACTGAGCGCGTTAAAATTGTTTATCTCATTAAATTATCATCTTACCATATCAAGAGGATTTGATTGTAGATTAGGAGGATCTCACCCCTGAACTGGATCGAGAAGAAACTGTTTGAGCACCCATGATGGAAATTATATTTTGTAACCAGACGGATATCTATTTTATCTTAACTCTGTTACACGAATCTCGTGTATTGTAAATAATATTGCAATGTGGTCAAAAGATAAATTATGAATATTTTGAATCTATAAATATTTTGTTAAGTAAATTTTTATTGTATATCTAGTGTTTGATGACTATAATCATTTTAAGGGAGAGAAGAGACATCACAATCAGTCACCACTAATTCATAATATAGTTATAAAGCGGCATTTTATTACATTTTAAATGATATTCAAACTCGTAATTTTTAAATATAATACGAATATTTTAATTATTGTAAGATTTTGTTGCTATGAATGATGCTAAATAAAATTATAAAATAAAAGTTGCACTAAATGTATACAAATATTCCCAACAATAATTTGTGTGTATCCTATTTGTTATAGGATAATTTTCATAGTTACTCTAATAAATTAAATGCAATTATAAACAAATGTCTTTAATTTTATTTTATTAAAGAACAAATTTTTATTAGTAATTTATCAACCAATTGTTTTAAACAAAAATTGATAACCTAATAATCATATCAAAGGATTATTAAGTGATCATCCAATTATTGTACACTATCAAAATTTATTGTAACGGCCCAGAACTTGAAAGGAAATAAATTATAAATTTGAATGCGGAAGTGAAATAATAGCGTTAGAGTTTACATTTCTTACACAATAGGACTACAGGAATTACCCTTTTAAAAGAACAACGGAAAATTAAAGAAATAAATTGAAAAGTAAATAATTGAACATCATATTCGCAACCCTCTTGTGGATCCGGATCTTAGTTCTCTTGATCTGAAATTGTTAATGAAAGAGTGAGCTACACCAACCTAGTAAGAATATCACGCCACTCACTCGATTCAAAAAATGAAGGTTGGTAAAAATCATGAAAACTACTAATGAAGCTCTTAATTTAAGTAAATTCATTTATCATAAATAAATTATTTATTATACACCTACCATAGTAAAATTTTTAAAAACTGACCTAAAGAGGTAATGACACAAACAATCTCATAATCTCACGTACAATTAAGTAAAAATAACAATTTTCGCCTTTTATCTGCCTACTGGTATCCATGGGGATTCATAGGGATGTCCCCACTATGCGTGAACCCTTATTCAATATTTTCAATTAACCGGCCGCCCCCATACCTCGTCCGATATGAGCTCCAAAAATATCATCCCTCAATATTTCATCCGATATGAGGGTGAAACGAGTTATCCCCATACCTCGTCCGATATGAGCATCAAAGTACCAATCCTCCATACCTCGTCCGATATGAGGCAATGTTCATGGTAGGATTCCCTATGTACCCGATCCATCCACCATATCCCAGGATATCCAGTAAGATTACCATTCACTCAATCACTTAATCAAACAATTCTTCGTTTACATTTAATTTTCAGTTTCACAATTTAACTGTAAATCATGCAGAACAAGCAATACATACATCAAGAAAACACAACAAATCATCATGCCAACTTCAGTGTATTATTATGCATTTGACATTGTAAAATCAATCAAACAAGATAAACAGTGAATAATAATCTGGTTCCAGCTCCATTAATGACATGTGATTAATTATCAATATTTTTTAAATTGTATAAAATACCACATTATTTATAATTAAACTTCAATTTCATAACCAGGAATAGAGTGAGGGATTCTTACTCAAATTGGTGTCCGAACATTGAACTTTTACATATGCCTACTGACGGTCCCCGGCTTCCCTGAATTTTTTTTCAAAAATTAAAATACGTTCCAAGTACCTAGAAATACCCTAAAAATTCAAAATCGGTATTAGAAACCCTTTTCGGCCAATTTTGAGATTCTGGCACGGCAGTGCTGCCATGCTTCGGTGACGGCACTTTGCCTCAGGTTGGCCATTTTTGGCCAGTTTCGGCTGATTTCGGCTAGTTTTGTGCTCATTTATGCAAGAAAATACGTTAAGGGACTTTGGTTAGCCGAAAAAAGTCAAAAAATAGAAACTTACCGACAGTGAAATTTTTCGGTGCGGTAGCTCCGCCAGCTCGCCTTAGCGGTTAGGCGTTTTTCTTTGATCAACTTGTGGGAAACAAGATGGTGAATATAATGATGGAAAAATTACACAAAACGGGAATCGAAAATGGCCTCATCAGAGGCAGTTTTTGATTTTTTCTGTGGCGACACCGCCAAACTTTACCTGCGGTTTCTGGCTCATCTGATAGTCTATTTGCTCCGATTTAGCCATGGGAGTGTTCGAAATCAAATTTCGAGCAAATGAAAAAATCTTTACCTCTTTTGACTGTTAGAGGTAGCTCCGGCACGGCGGCGGGTGGCGGTCGGCTCCGTTCCCGGTGACTGGTTCTTCTTCTTTGGTGGGGGGTCTGGTGGCTTGGGTTAGAGTTTGGTGTGGGGTGAGGTATTTATATCTGTCTCTTTTAGTTTAGATCATCCATCGATTTGATCTGGACCGTCCGATTGCGTTTAAATAGGAAGTGAATCTAAACCATTCATCGTGATTTCATCTGGACCTTACGATCGCGTTTAAAGAAGGAACAAATCTAGACCGTCCACACGCGCAGGAACAAATCCGGACTGTCCGATCGCAGGCACGTAGATTGCAAGCGTGACCTCTCGTGTGGCACCGCGTCAGAGTGCCTTACCACGCAGTGCACTCCAGTTCGTCGCGGCTGCTGACTGGGCGTCGTATGTGGCAAATTTTTTCTAAATTCTATTTTGACCCTTAGTTTCTAATTTTTCTTTTAAAAATACTCACAGAACCCAAAATTTAACCCATTTTTCTCAAAATTATTTTCAATTCATCCTCCACCTATTTTTCTTCATTTTTACATTAAATAAAAATTTAAAAATTTAAAAATTATATTTATACATTAATTTTAAAAATATTAAAATTAATTCCGGATATTACATTTATGATGTAAAATTAACAAAACACCAACATAAATCATATTTTTATGATAAAATAAAATAATTGAATTATATCTAAGTTAATATAAATTATTCAATTAATGGATTAAATATGTTGGTTATTGTCATTATTTTAAGGAACGTGCTATTACAATCATTAATTATAAAAATTATTTTAAATATTTTCACATAATCAACTCAATTTTAGTCTAGAAAATTAATACATAATATTTTCACATAATAAGCATTAATTACATAAAATATAATTGGTGCTAAACAAAAGAATAAATTGTCAAAATTATATATTATTATAAGTATTTTTTTTAAATAGAAAAAAATATGTAATAAATTATTTAAACATTAAAAAAGATAAATGCGTGTCGTCCATTTACTGGTGATGATAAGTACGTATCATTAAAATAGGCACTGGATTTTGATGGTTGAATTTTTTTATAGATATAAACTATTATATGACTAATGTAATAACCAACGGTGGAATCTTTAATTTAGAAAATATTAAAAGTTAAAAGTATAATCACTATTCTTTTATTATATAGTTTCTATTAATTTTTTTATCAAAAGAATTAGGTTAATATTTTTACCCATTACAGATACTGTAATTAAAAGAAAATAAACATAATAATTTCACTGATTTAATCACTATATTTTTATTAATATACTAATTAATTTAAATATATAATTATTTATTGTTAATTATGCTTATTAAATTATTAATTTACAAAAACAATTAGTTTATAAAAAATAATTATTTATTTAACTCATGAATTAAATATTAAAAAGAAACCATTGAACGAAGTAAGACTCTCAATAAGTTATTCATGCCTATAAATTTCTTAATTTGACTCCAACAATTATGGGGGAGCCCTGCTCAACCTACTAATTTTATTATTAATAATTATTATTTTTTAAGTAAATAAAATTTTTGTAACGACTTGTGAACTTGAAAGGAAATAAATATGAATTGAATGCGAAAACAAAATAAATAGTTAGGGTTTACACTCCTTACACAATAATTCAGATTACCCAAATAGAGTTACGGGAATGACCCTCTTAAATGAAATAATGAAAAATCAAAGAAATAAACGAAAAATAAACAACTGGACATCCTACTCGCAACATTCTTGTGGATCGAGCTCTGGATCTTGGTACTCTTGATCTGAAATGGTTAATGAAAGAGTGAGGTACATTAGCCCAGTAAGAATATCACACCACTTACTCACACAGAAATAAAAGTTAGTAAAAATCATGAAAACAACTAATGGAGCTCTTAATTTAAGTAAATTCGTTTACCATAAATAAAATCATTTACCGGATACTTACCATAACGAGATTTTCGAAACCAACCTATAGAGTCAGTAACATAAATAATATCATAATCTCATATGCAATCAGTTGGCAACAACAACTTTCTCTTTTATCAGCCTACGTGTATCCATGGGGGTCCATAGATCCCAATACGCGTGATTTTTTTTTTAATATTTTCAATTAACCGGCCATCCCCATACCCCGTCCGGTATGAGTGCCAAAATATCATCCCTCAATGTAATACCCAAATTAATTTAATGTAATTAAATTAATTTACAAAAATAATTTTAAATTTTTTGAATTTTAATTTAATGAAAAAATGAAAAAAAAAATAAGAGGGGGATGAAATTGAAAATAATTTTGGGAAAAAATGGTGAAATTTTGGGTTCTGTAGGTATTTTTGAAAGAAAAATCAGAAATTGGGAGTCAAAATATAATTTATGAAAGTTGTGCCACGTAGGATGCCCAGTCAGCAACCCTGACAAACCAGGACATGTCGCGTGGCAACGGACATTGATGCGGTGCCACGCGGGCGATCCACGTGCCCGCGATCGGACAACCCAGATCCGCTCCCGCGCCCACGGACGGTCAGAATTAAATGCGATCAATGGTTCAGATACACTTTTTATTTAATCGCGATCGAATGGTCAAGATCAAATGCGATGGACGGCTCAGATTAAAAGGAAACGGGTATAAATAACCCTCTTCACACCAAACCCTAACTCTAGTCGCTGGATACCCTCGCCAGAGAAGAAGACCAAGTCGCTGGGATGGAGAGACGCCGCCACTCACCGTCGCACCGGAGACACTTCCGATTGCCAAAAGAGGTAAAAATTTTCTCATTTACTCAGAATTTAATTTTAAACACCCCTATGACCAAATCAGATCCAAAAGACCAACAGATTAGCCGAAAACCGCAGGCAAAGCCTAGCAGCACCGCCGTAGAAAATTTCAAAAATGCCTTCGATGAGGCCCTTCCCAATTCCCATTCTACGAAATTTTTTCACCGTTCTAATTACAGTTTCCTTCTCTACAGGTTGACTGAAGCAAAACACCCAACCGTAAAAGTGAGCTGACGGAGCCGCAGCACCAGAGAGCCCCGCTACTGGCGAGTTTCAGTTTTTTATTTTTTTTGGCCAACTGAGGCCCCTTAACGTGTTTTTTTATAGGGATTGATGCAAAACTGGCCAAAAATAGCCAACTCGAGGTGGATCTCCACCGCCCACAGTGGTGCAGTCACTGGAGCACGACGGAGCTGCAATGCTGGAATTTTGAAATTGGCCAAAAAGGGGTCCTGACACTGTTTTTGGATTTTTTGATAGATTTGTAGATACTTGTAGTGTATTTTAATCTCTAAAAAAAAATTCAGAGAATTCGAGGACCGTCAGTAAGCGCAGTCAACAAATTTCGCTTTTCAGAAATCAAATTGAGTGAGAATCCTTCACCCTATTCTCTGTTATGGAACTGAAGTCAAATTAACAATAATACTGTATTTTGTAAAATTTAGAAAATATCCATAATTAAATACGAGCTATTAATGGAGCTAGAATCATAAATTATTTATTGTCATTTCTGTTGATTGTTTTTACGGTATGAATGCATTATAATATCTTATTGATCAATTTTATAACTTTGAATGCATGCATTTGTTTATTTTATGGGTTTGCAATTGAATTGGGAAAAATAGAGATTAAAGAAATACGAAAAATTGTGTGATTAAGTGAAAGGATAAAACGGTAGCCTTACTGGATATCCTGGGAGATGGTGGACGGATCGGGTGCATAAGGAACCCTACCGTGAACATTGTCTCATATCGGACGGGGTATCGAGATTTGATAATTTGGTGCTCATACCGGATTGGGTATGGAGACGACCCATTTCACCCTCATACCGGACGGGGTATTGAGGTTTAGTGGTTTGGAGTTCATACCGGATGGGGTATGGGGACAACTCGTTAATTTGAAATGTTAAAGAAAAAGGTTCACACATTTTGGGGACATCCCTATGAACCCCCATGGATACTAGTAGGCTGATAAATGATAGAATTGTTGTTTAAATCGATTACATATGAAATCATTATATGAGTTATGTTATTGTCTCTATAAGTTGTTTGTAAATCTCACTACAGTAAGTAAATGGTAAAAGATTTTATATATGATAACTGAATTTGTTTAATTAAAAGTTCCATTGGTTGTTTTGATTTTTCTACTAACCTTCATTTCTGTATTAGTGAGTAGCATGATATTCTTACTGAGCTAGTGTAGCTCATTCCTTATTTAACTATTTCAGATCAAGAGCACTAGGATCCAAAACTTGATCCACAAGAGGGTTGCGAGTAGGATACCAGTTTTATTTATTTTCTATTTATTTCCTTATTTTCTTCGTATTTCCTTCAAAGAGTAATTCTCGTATCACTATTTGGGACTTTAAGTTTTTGTGTAAGGAATGTAAACCTTAACTATTTATTTCGCTTCCGCACTAAATTCATAATTTATTTTCTTTAGAATTTTTGAGGTCGTTACAGTTGGTATCAATGTCAGGTTTCTCAAACCCATTCCTTACACAAAATCCTTAGGAAACATAAAAAAACAATGAATTATCACTCAATCGTTCCTCATAAAATGCATGTACAAATAGATGAGGAGAGGAAGGCCCTCACTAAACTGAGTAGCCCGGGAGGGTTCACTACGAGAGGATGTTGACCAGTTATTTGAGATGCTGAATAGACTTATCGCTGCCCAACAAGCCCGGAAAGAAAGGAGAGAGCTACCTGACCATCTCCCACTGCCATAGGTTGAGCCACCTCTGAAGCGAGAGGATTCCGAGACACCCCGGTACAACCATGCTCCTCTACAGTACCACCCGGCACCACTTCAATATGATCTGGTGCCCCAGCCACAGTATCACCTTACACGATCATAATATGGCCCGTTACCCCAACTGCATCATCCGGCACCACCACAGTACAATCTGGTACCTTTATCATATCATCCAGTACCACCGCAGGGCCACCCAGTCCATCCTCAGCGCAGTCCAGTCCCTCTTCTACGGGACCCAGCTCCTCCCATGATGGACCCAAGCTACATCGAGAGGTATAAAAGACTAAACTCATCTACTTTTGCAGGGGATCCTCCTTTGAAGAGGCTAAAGTACTGGTTAGCTGAGACAGAGAAGGCCTTCATGACGCTTGGGGTGACTCCCGAACAGAAAGTCATCCTTGCTACCTACATGCTGATGGGAGAAGCAGGCCGCTGGTGGTAACTCAAGCAGGTCACCCTACTTTTTCCAGTCACTTGGGAACAGTTCCTGACGGCCTTTCATGCAGAGTACCTTCTAGAGCATCTCCGACATCTAAAGGAGATTGAGTTTGCACACTTAGTCCAGGTAGATATGACTGTATCAGAATATGATCACAAGTTCTTAGAATTGGGCTGGTATTCTTCAGAGAGCATGACGGATGAAAGCAGGAAAGTTAGAAGGTTCGAGTGGGGTCTCCGTCCTAAGATCAGACATCAGTTGTTTGTGCTTGAGCTCAACACTTATTTTGCTGTCCTGGCTAAGGCGCAGTTGGTGGAGAAGAACCTTCGCACCTTCCCTCCAGCAGTAGGGAATCTCAGGCCATCGGCTCCACACCGCAGTCCAGCACCTACTGCACCTATTCAACAGAACAAAAGACTCAGGCCGATCACTCAGGCTCCTCCTCAGGTTCCAATAGCAAGGCGCGGTAAGACTTGTCAGCACTGTGGTAAGGATCATGGAGACCAACCCTACTATCGCCTCAACAACACCTGCCGCATATGTGGTAGTGCCCAACATTATGCAAGGGAGTGCCCGAGGAATCAAAACTAGGCCAGACCTCCTATCCAAGGCAAGGCTTACAACCTCACTCAACAAGATGCAAAAGTAGACCCGGACATGGTACAGAGTATGTACACTATCTGTAATCATCCTGCTCATGTTTTGATTGATATTGGTACACTGCATTCATTTGTTTCACATGTTTTTGCATCAAAATTAAATGTATTACCTAAAAAACTTGATTCTGTGTTATTTGTGTCTACTTGTGGAAGTAAAACACTACTGGGGGAAGTTGTATACAGAGCCTGTGTCATAAATATAGTAGCTAGAAAATTGAGTGTGGACCTAATAGAGATTGACACAAGGGACTTTGATGTAATCTTAAGAATGAACTGGCTAGCGACATGTCACACCACCATAGATTGTTTTAGCAAGAAGGTTGTATTCAACCCTCCTAATGAGGAGTCATTTACAAATTAATAAAATTCTTTAACATTTGTTTTCCTCATGGCAGATTCTCTTATCATAAAGTACTTTAACCCAACTATTTTCTCTAACAAGGCAAACCCAAGGAAGAAATTTGTATTCAAAAAATTTTAGTAGTCCGAGACTTTTCAGATGTATTTCTGGATGAACTACCTGCACTGCCAGTAGACAGGAAAGTCAAATTCACCATAGACCTTCAGCCAGATACCCAGCCTATTTCGATTGCTCCTTACCACATGAGTCATGTTGAGATGGAGCAACTGAGAAAATAGATCACTGAATCACAGAACAATGGATTCATCCGACATAGTGTGTCCCCTTGGGGTGTCAGAGTCACATTTGTAAGAAAGGGAGATAGGACGTTGAGGTTATGTATTGACTATAGAGGCCTGAACAAGGTCACGATCAAGAACAAGTACTCCCTCCCTAGGATTGATGATCTTTTTGATCAATTGCAGAGTGCCCAAGTCTTCTTCAAGATAGATCTGCATTTAAATTACCATCAAGTAAAGATCAGGGCAGAAGACACCCCCAAAAACAGCCGTTCAAACTATATACGAACACTATGAGTTTCTGGTCATGCCATTTGAACTAATTAATGCTCCAGCCATCTTCATGGACTTGATGAACAGGGTTTTTAGACAATTCCTAGATCATTTCGTCATTGTGTTCATCGATGATATCTTGATTTATTCAAAAAGCAGAGAGGAACACGCTCACTATCTGACTCAGGTTTTGCAAGTTATTAGAGAGAAGAAGTTGTATGTAAAGTTGAGTAAGTGTAAGTTCTGGCTTGAGCAGACTACCTTCCTAGGGCACATCATATCAAAAGATGGAGTGTCGGTGAACCCCAAAAAAGTTGAAGCAATGGTCGGCTGGGAAAAATTGACCTCGGTTAAGAAGATTCGTAACTTTCTAGGGATGGCAGGTTATTATCGCAGATTTGTGGAAGGATTTTCTAGCCTAGTTGCTCCTCTAACTCGGCTCATAAAGAAGAACGTCAAGTTTGAGTGGAATAAGGAATGTGAAAGAAGTTTTTTAGAACTAAAGAGACAGTTGACTACCACACATGTGTTAGCCTTGCTGAGCGGATAGGATGGATATATAATTTATAATGATGCCTTCTACCTACGGTTGGGTTGTGTTTTGATGCAGCATGGGAAGATCATAGCCTATGAGTCTATGCAGTTGAAGAGTTATGAGAAAAACTAATCCACCCATGACTTAGAACTGGCCGCGATTATCCACGCCATGAAGACTTGGCGCTATTACTTGTATGGGGAGACCTTTCATATCTATACTGATCATAAGAGCTTGAAACACATATTCACTCAAAATGATCTCAACATGTGTCAGAGAAGGTGGATAGAATCCTCAAGGACTATGATTGCGACATCTTATATCACCCGGGTAAGGGCAACGTGGTAGCCGACGCACTTAGTAGGAAAAATGCAGGTACATTAGCTCATTTGATGGTTTCAAAATGTAGGCAGATAAGGACCGCACAACAGGTGCAACTTCAGGACATGAAGAGAGTCACATGTTTAGGCCATCTGACTATTCAACCTGAGTTATTTTTATCTATGCATTTATTTTTATTTTCAAGTTGAAATCAACCAACTATTCTAAGAGTTGTAATAGGAGAAAATATTTTAAGTAATTTACTTTTAACTCATTAACTCAAGACAAAAGTAACGTCTAAATATAAAAAAAAAAGATGTTAAAGTCACATAATCGTGCTTCGATAAGAACATGAATCATCTTTGGGAAAACCTTCAATTATGTCATATTTATGCGAGTTAATTTTTTACGTTGACAATTATGAGTCTCTATTTTTGAATAAATACCTGTGTTGGTTAATTAACTAATATATATATACATCAAATTTAAAACAATATAAATAACATTTTATTAAAATCATACAGGGAAGTACAATCTCTTACATAGGAAGAAATATACCAACTATTCAGTTAAATAATGGTTGGTACAAGTCACATCTTGAGTTAGTCTGAAATATAATAAATGAAATGAATTAACTATATGGTAATTATGCATCCACGGACAAACTATTGAATTTCATGATCAAATTTTTATACATTGTAAGAGTTGTGATATATTTATTAGGTGACACTCTTGGTGACCTGTATGTTCATCCAATTTATTGATGCGATAAATAAATCATGATGATGAGTCAAAAGTGTTTAGTCATAATAAATCAATTATATTGGTTAAAGTCCTATAAATAATTTAATACTAAGCCTATATGGGTCACATGCACAAGCTCCAGCTAAGAAAATTCTACTACTTTAATGTGAGTAATTAATCTTAAAATAAATCAATAATGAAATTAAGTAATATTCATGGGAAATATTTTATTGAGAGTACTTATCTAAGTATGCAAATATATCTATATATTTGGGAATATATATCCCAAGTATGGATAATATCTTTATTAAATGTTAATTGTTTATTTAACTTATTCAAATATATGAGATATAATTTAAATAAAAATTCCCTAAAAAATGCATGGAAGATTTTATATTAGGACCAAACAGTATTAAATAAAAATTTTCAATCAAATGGATCAAAGAAATTGGATTTTGTTTAAGCAGGCTCAAGTTGAAGTGTTGTACAAGTAAAATAATTGTAAGTCACCTTTTGAAAGAGCTAAACATGAATTATATGAATTTTAAGTTTAACTGAATATCACACACAATCGAATTAAAACTTTATTGTTATGAAGGTTAATCGAGTGTCACAATTAAATTTAATTATTTAAAATTTTGAATTTTAAATGTGATCCAATTGATAGTTATAATTTAATTTACAACTTCGATCCTTCCTTAATGCTTATAAATAAAATTAAAATTATCCATAGTACTAATGATCAATTAATTTTATAAAGAATTCATCATAGTTTTTAAATTTTAATATATCTTATAATACATTTTTAAATTTTTTATTACTTTAACAGAAATTATCTAAGGATTTTTATCAATGCAATTTGATTCAGTGTGTCTCCTAACAATAGACAAATAAATAAAATTAAAAGTAGCTCTCTTACCTTCTCAATCCCAAATTAATATCGAGAATATATATACATATATATAACATAAAAAATGTAAAATTTTCAAGAAGGTTCAATTTTCATGTATATCCATCTAGCTATGTATCTATATATGTTAAAATAATGATGATTTTGCAAATTGTATAAAAGTACAGCTAAAATTTAACTTTAATTGTCCAGATTTTTCCTACCATATATTTCAATAAGGAGGAGATTCTCAAGCAACCCTAAACAAGTAAATTATTAAAACAAGAAAATATATACAGGATGTCTACCTAAAATTTATTAATTCACAACCTTGATTCAAATCTCCTATAAATATCACTCATTTCCCCCTCTTTCAATACAAACTATTTCTCTCCATTAATCTCTCTATTAATTTCTCTCTGCACATATTCAATACTTGTAACCATGGTGAGAAAGAGTAAGGGACGGCAAAAGGTTGAAATGGCGAAGATGAATAATAAAAGCAATCTCCAAGTCACTTTCTCCAAACGTCGAGCCGGACTTTTCAAGAAGGCGAGTGAATTGAGCACTCTATGTGGGGCTGAGATTGCTATTATCATCTTCTCACCCGATCAGAAGGTCTTCTCTTTTGGCCATCCTTGTGTCCAAACTGTGTTGGAACGTTTTGTTAGTGGTAATCCACCACAAACTGCATCTGGAACCATGAAACTCATTGAGGCTCATCGGAACACTAGTGTCCGTGAGCTAAACATGCAGCTCACTCAGGTTAATTTA
>NW_019028895.1:0-20656 GCF_000150535.2 Carica papaya
ATGCTGAAGTCAAGTCACAATTCAATATTTTTGAGCATGTATTGAGAGGTGATAATGCCAATGAATATATGCCAGATTCATTTCAGAATTATATGATTCAACACGAGATTCCTCACCAATTTTCGTGTGTTGATACACCATCTCAAAACAGGATCACTGAGAGAAAGAGCTGGTATTTACTTGAGACAGCTCGAGACTTTTTGCTTCAAACACCAGTCTCTAAGCAATTCTGGGCTAATGCCATTTCTACAGCTTGTTTCTTAATTAATCGTATGCCATCTACAGTACTTGATGGAGATGTTATTTATAGTATTCTTTTTCCAAACAAGTTTTTGTTTCCGGTGCAATATAAGATATTTGATAACATTTATTATGTTCGAGATGTGCGACTTACTGTGACAAAATTGGACTCAAATATCTTGAAGTGTATATTTTTGGGATATTCTCACCTTCAGAAAGGATACAGGTGTTACTCTTCATATCTCAATAAGTATTTGGTATCAACTTATGTGATTTTTTTAGAAAATATACCGTTCTTCTCCTCATCGTCTAAGTTTACAAGTCAAGAGGCGGACGACGAGTGGCTCATACATAGTTCCACACCAGGTGACTTTATTGAGCAAATAGATAAAAATGTTCCTCCAGATGATATGTCTCAAGCTCCACTTGAGCAACTTGATGATAGTGTTCGTGTGCTGCCAAGTAGCACTGCTAATTGTTCATGTTTATTCCATAAAATAACAAACTAATGATACATGTCCTGCACTAGTAGTTTTTGTAAAGGTAAACGTCAGTGCACCATCCCTACGCTAACTTATCCCATTATTAATTTTATATCATATGATTATTTGTCTTCCTTGTCGAGTGCTTTAATTAATTTTATAGATTCAACTTCTATACGCAAGATAGTTCAGAAGGTTTTGAATCACCCTGGTTGGCATAATGCTATGCTTGAGAAGATAAATGCTTTTGATGATAATTATATTTGGAATCTGATAGATTTACCGAAAGAATAAAAGATTGTAGGGTGCAAATGGGTGTTTGTAATTAAAGTGAATCCAGATAGCTCTGTGGCAAGACTTAAAGTTCGATTGGTAGCGAAAGACTATGCTCAGACTTATGAGGTGGACTATTCTAATACATTCTCTCAAGTGACCAAGTTTACTTCTTTCCGTTTATTCATATTTATTCCAGCCTCCCGAGATTGGCTCTTATACCAGGTGAATATTAAAAATGCATTTATTCATGGTCTCTTAGAAGAAGTGTATATGAAGCAATTACCTGAGTTTATTGCTCAGAGGGAGTATAGAAAAATTTGTCATTTGAAAAAATATTTGTATGGTCTGAAACAGAGTCCCCGTGCGTAGTTTGACAAGTTTAATGAGATAGTATGTGAGTTCAGATTGAAGAAGAGTAAGTGTGATCATTCAGTCTTTTATAAACAATCAATAACTGGTATTATACTTCTTGTTGTTTATGTTGATGATATTATGATTACAAGAGATGATCATGCAGGAATATCCTCTCTCAAGTTATTCTTGCATAAGAAGTTCAATACCAAAGATTTAGGACAACCAAAATACTTTTTAGGGGTTGAAATAACAAGAAATAAGAGATTCTATTATCTCAGAAAAAGTATGTACTTGATCTACTTGCAGAAATAAGAAAGTTGGGAGTTAAGCCATGCAATACACCAATAGTAATAAATGTACATCTTATAAAAGATGATGACGATCCCCTTGATGACTCAGAGAAATACAGGCGACTAGTTGAGAAATTAACTTACTTCACTGTAACTCGTCTAGATATAGCATACCTTGTCAGTATTGTTAAGCAGTTTATATTAACACCTACAGTTAAACATTGGGATGTTTTGCAATAGATTTTATGTTACTTAAAAGGTGTCTTGGAGCTCGATATAGTGTTTAGAAATTATATGCATACTCACATCGAATGTTTTACAATGCTGATTGGGATGGATTTAAGATTGATAGGAGGTCTACTACGAGGTATTGTGTTTTTTTTTGTGGGAATCTTATATCATAAAAAAGTAAAAAGCAAACAATTTTATCTTGCTCAAACGTAGAGTCCGAATATAGAGTTATGACACAATTCACATGTGAAATCTTATGGATACATCATTTATTAGATGAAGTGGGTTTGAAGCCCACATCTTTTGCAAAATTCTGGTGCGATAATAAAATTTTCCTTCGTATTAACTCAAATCCTGTGTATAATGAGAGAACCAAACATATCGAGATTGATTATCATTTCATCCGAAAAAAAATTTAGAAAAACTTTATATCTACTAGTTATATAAAAGCAGGAGAACAACTTGGTGATATATTCATAAAACCTCTGAATGGAACTCGGATTGAGTATCTTCGGAATAAGATAGGCATGATTAATATTTACGCTCTAATTTGAGGGGGAGCGTTAGAATATTATAGAATATTTCTTGTACATAATAATATGATTATCTTTCCAAATATATAAACGTAATTAGGAAGAAAATAATTAAAGTAATTTATGTTGGTTATCATATATGAATTCATTTACAAGTATATATATCTCAATTTTCATTTTAACAAAAACACAAGAATTATTCAATATTTTTTCTTTCCTAACCCTTTGCATTTATCAAGAATGTCATTGCATTCAAAAAGAACACCTTCCTCTCTAAGCCTCTGTGAATCTTGCAGTCTTGCAATTTTGAAGCAAATCTCATGCTTCCTTTGCTGTAGCAGCAACCACAACTCGAAGAAAAATCAAATTAGCCAAAGCTTGTTCAGTCAAGAACAAATCCTTGGCATCTTTCTTTATCTTCCCTTTCAACTCATTTTACTGTGTGGCGGTTGACCTTTCTGATTCATCAGATTCAGCAAACTCATTCTCCACCAATTCCTATAAATCTTGAGACTTGAACAACGTGTTCACTCTTTCTAGAATTGCTTACTCAAAGTAAACTGATCTAGAAGTGCCCTGGATTTTTAAACGTGGCTCTGATACGACATGCTGGAGAAAAGAGCAAAACTAGGAGAAAAGAGCAAGTAATCATTCTGTAAAAAAAACAGCGCAACTACATTGACGAAAAAATTACTTTTACCTCTAAATTATAAACATAGCATAAGATAAGAAAATTCCAAAAACATCTCAACTACAAAAGGAATTAAGAAAAAATTATGTAAAGTCTCATAATCAAGTAACTAAGTGAAACCAAGTCAGCCAATAACTAAATTAAATTCTAAAATGAAGACTGGTCAATCGCAAAACTAGTCTTGAACCCAAAAATAAAAAGTTCTTTCAGTATTTATTTCCAAAAATACCATAAAGCAACCACAATCATAAATGCAGTGAACACACTTTTGATGGAAGCTAGCGAGACACTTTGGCCTGATAAAAAAAGACACTGGAAATAATCGCGTAAATTGGGGAAAGAAGCGTGCAATTCATGTGCCTATGACCTGTGGTGCTTGATACAGTGGGGATCAGAATTTGGACCACTAGCGAAGAGGTTGCTGGGGATGGCAACAGTGAATCTATAGGGGATGCTCCAAAAATAGTAGTCTATGGACGTGAACTCATTTGCCTCTCTCCTAGGATTTTGGCATAAAAAATAATTCTATTTTTGTTCCTTTTTTTAGTAAACTAGCTATAATACCATGGTGTGGTAAAATATTGTGATTTTGTTATTTGTTAGGAAATATACCTCTGTATTTATAGGAAATCCTATGACAAGGAAAGGAGAATTAACTAAATATGAAATGCATACTTTTATAAGAATACTAATTGACTATTGAGATCCAAGATCTCTAGTTCTTTGTTTGATGATAATTCTCTATGTATTTTGTTCAAGCTCTTTTTTATCCTACAACATTCCAAGTACTTTGGTTGGAGGGAAAAAGTTTTAGGCAACACTGCCAATTGTTTAATTTCCTTTGGGTATAGGATGGTTTTTGGCTGCTTTTGGGGCATATGGCTTCTTCAGGGGAATTTTCTTTTATCTACATTACAAAGGGACAATCGTGCCATTTTGTATTGTTTCATTCTTGTTGTTTATGTTCTTCAATGTACTTTTTCTTCTTTACTATTTGAACCTAGCTTTTCCTCCCTTTCAACCTTTTTCTATTGCTAATGACATCTTATATATATACATATATGGGTTTAATACACATAGTTGGTCATAAACAAGCATTTACAACTTCCGTTGTCATTCCGAGGGCTTTCCATGTGAGAAAACGTTGTTATTATTAGCTTGAGACCATCTGTTTTCATATTTATGCTGCATTTGCCTTTTGTTAGTCACTCAAGATTGCAAAATAATGACATTGCTCTCCAGCACATTTATATAATTTTATTGACACAAACCATCTTGTAGACGCTTGGTGAGTGAGTTTATCATCTTACAGGCAAATAAAAAAAATGTATGGCAGGCATCTCTGACTTTCTTGGTTTACTGACATATTTGCTATGCAATATTTTGTAAAAGCTGCTTTTCCTTCTAGGATATTGGATGGTTTGGTTTTCTGATTTTGTTCTTACGTGAGTGGTGATTCAAACAGGTTGGAGCAACACCAGACCTGATGGTTGCTTATATTGATTTTTTTCTTGGTGGTGATGAGAAGCATGTGGATATGGTGTCAATTATACAGAAAAGGTTCCCAATGTGCATAATTTTCGGTGGGGATGGAAGCTATATGTCACCATATAATCTTCATACTGATATGTTGTTGACCAATCTACTTGGCCAGGTCTCTTGCTCATACATAATTTTTAGTAATCTGAAATTATTTGACGAATATCTGAAAGAAGTCATGTGTTCTCCCCAGCATGTGCCTGCAACTGTGTGGAACCGTTTGGTTGCTGGTTTAAATGCCCAGTTGAGGACAGTGAGGCATGGATCCATCCGTTCTGCAATTATCCCGGTTATTAATTGGATAAATAGTCATGGAAATCCTCAACTTGAGTTCCATGGCGTTAAACTTGAGCTTGGATGGTTCCAAGCAACAGCTTCCGGCTACTACCAATTAGGTATCTTGGTGGTTGTGGGAGAATATTCTTTCCACAGCATGCATCAGTCTGACTTGTTAGATAGAGGCCATGAGGAATTTCCGAGGTAAATTTACGGTACCTTTGAGAAATTGAGCAGGAGGAAATCTATCTCTCTCATATGAATCTATTTGGTTTCTGTATTTTTAAGCTAAGCAACTAGGAAACCAAATTTTGAGCAGCTCAAGCCAGTATCTGGCATGCATGTAACAGAACAATTAAGAAGATAATGTTTAACATTTGAAATTTGAAAACTCTATCCTTGGAAGTTCCTTTTGGCATTAAGTTGCCTATACTGCCTTATATTGGTAATTATATTTCACCAACATACTTGTGGGCCCTTAAGAGTTTGTAAATCTTAAGTTCCTTGGGTATTGATCTCCAACGGTGGAGATGAAGCAAACCAAACAGCTGCAATAGGGAAAAGTAGGGTTCCACTCATTCATGATCTGAAGTTCGCTGGTGCATTATGTAAATCAGACAGCATTTGGCAACAGAAGTTCGAAATTCAGATGTTAAAATTTGAAATGGATAGTAATTAGTAATAGTTTTAACAATCTATTACTGATGGTTTATCAGGCTGATTTAACAGACTTTGGGTAGATTCTTGGTTTTCTTTAAACAATTTTGTATTGATTTTGATCCACATTCTAGGGCAATTGCTGCAACTTGCAGCAAAAACCTTAAGCAGCCTCAGCAAAGTTGGACATACCCAGTTCACGCCTTGTCTCGTAAAAGGATTACTGGAGGAATAAATGGAGGTCTTATAAATGATGCTACCTTGCGATCGTTGGATTTTAAAAGAGATTTTCTCTTTCCTTTTTCTCTCTTAGTGCACAACACACGACCTGTTGGTCGTCAGGTATCTTAATGATGCTCGTGAGAAATATCTTTTGTAGATATATATTCTTTTTTAATATTGTTTAACTCATAATTTACTTTCTGTGTTTCAGGATACCCTCCTGCTTCTGATAACCATCTTACTTCTCGCAGATCTTTCCATCACTCTTCTTACTTTGCTTCAGTTCTATTGGATTTCACTTGGTGCTTTCCTTGCTGTCTTGCTTATTCTTCCTTTATCCCTCCTCTGTCCCTTTCCCGCTGGTTTGAATGCCTTATTTAGTAGGAAACCTAGAAGAGCCTCACTTACTCGTATTTATGCATTGTGGAACATGACGTCCGTATCAAATATTGTAAGTAAAACAAGTTGAATGGACTTTCCATTGAAATTATTTACATTTTCATGGTGAGGATATGCAGTCTGAAATCTTAAGGAGGTCATGGGATCTCCATCTGCTCTGTTCTGTCATTATGATCTTCATACTGCCTTTTAATGCCATGTTTATTTATGCTATTATGAAAATTTATATCACAAAATTTATTTGAAGTATTTCTAAACTCTGAAGTGAAACATCCTATATGAGCAACACAAATCTAAAATTTAGAAACTAGCCTACAGAACTAACTTTTTACCTTGCATGTCATTGATAGCTCATGGTCATTTTTACTTAATGAAAGTGATTTTTCCCCCTCTAAAAACATTTTCATCTTTTACTGTGATATTATTTTTATGAATAAATGTAGACGTATAGTTGTCTTATATCTGGTTATCTTTTTTTTTTTTATCTTGTTTCTAACAACAATCTGTCTTTTGCACTTTTCTTTGCTATAATTGTTCTTCTGAAAAGGAAATTTGTGGGCAGAATCTACTCTGGTAAAACCTTGAAAGTAAACTTTTTGTATCATTTGGACTTCTGATTGTTGAGGTTCAAATTCTTGGTATTTAATTCTTCTGTTCTTGTAAATTAGCTTTCCTGGTGCTATGTTAAACGGTTAACTTTGTTTTTTGCAGGCCATGGCTTTCATTTGTGGCATGTTGCATTATGGATTTTATTATTTTCAGCCTTCTGAGAAGGCAAATGCTTGGAACAGTAGAAGGTAACTCACTTACTTCTTTGGTAAATCTAGACAAATCAAACTAGTAACTGCATCTAACAAATGCATGTTTAACTTGCACATTCTAATGGAAAGCCATGTTTTAAGTCAATTGCAGACTTACGTCTGGAAATTCTTTCAGTTACTTGTTATAGTATTCTTCCCCTGGAATATTCTCAAAGTTCAGTACCAATTGAAGGATTTGATATCAGTAGCATGAAAATCTACTGAATGAATGGACCAGTTCATTTGTACAAGTTCAAATAACTCGATCATTTTAGACTTCCTCATAATGCTGAATGGCCATTCTAGTGCTCAGCTGCTTGTGTCTAGAACTTCTTTTCTATTGGTGAGAATTCCTAGCAGTGCCCATGATTCAGGTCAGGCTTTTTTTCCCTAATAAGGAATACTAGTCTATTCAAGCCTTGTAAGATCTGTGCCCTGCTCCTATTCCTATACTCTTAGGGAGGTTACTAGTTAAAAAAAATTTTGAGGAACCTAGGGAGGTAATTTCAATTGAATCAGTCTGATAAGAAATTCTGTGAGGAGAGCGTGGCCTGGAACTTTCATTTCATCTATAACCTTTCAGATAGTTAGACCCTTTAATGTATGATTAAAAAAACTTAAAAACAAAACTTAAAGAAATTGTATTAAGAACAAAAACTTGGAGATCTAGGATTTCAACCATCAAACCAATTTAAATATTTGAATAATTAACATAAATGCTCTACTTAATAACTAAGTTAGATATTCTATTTATAGGCACCAAATATATCAAAAATAGGAAATCTAGAAAACCTAATAAATAAATAAAAAGTTAAATAGAAAGAATTAGGAAAATAGAAAATCTAGGAAATAGGAAAATAAATTTTCCTATTTCCCTCTATGTAAAACTTTTCAGAACTTAGAAAAGAAAATTAAATATTCCTGTTCCTTTAGTTAATCTCCCAAAACATTAGTGTTCATTTATTGTTTCTGTCTCATAACTCCTATTATTGAAATATGCCAACCTTAGGAGTTATGCATCATTCTCCCCTTAGTTGGTGAAAACTCGATTTTAAGTTTTGAAATGCTGAAGTAGAAAGAATATCAAAGTTAAAACTTATCTTCTTAAAAATTGAAACTTCAGAACTTGAAATTGTAATGAAAAAACATGAATGCTTCCAAAATCAAGGATTTTAAAAACACAGTGAACCAATTAGGAATTACAAGATTCACAAAAAGAAGAGCAAGCAAACTTTCTTCTTTGCTATTAGGAGCCAAAAAATGTGTAGTAGTACCTTCTATTGGGGTCTCTTTCTTCTTAAGATCAACAAGAACAATGTCATTTTTCAACCTTAAAAACATCATTATTTACAACTAAATTGAGGGATACATTGCTAAAAAACACAACTTGATCAACAAGAATAACAACCTTGTCCACAATCTCTTCTATTATCTCGAATACCTCATTTTTGTGTGTACTTTCAATATCATTATTTATCATTAGATTGCAGCATTTCGATAAGATTTTTCTCACTCACCAATCTCATGTTCTACTTATATTTCAAATATCCGAGATTTTTGTGTAATTGAATATTCAAGATTTTCTCTATATTTTTTTATCTTCATTTTACATAATCAATCTTATCACTTAAATCTTGAATGTTATTTTTATATTCTACAAAACTTTAAATCACCATAAGAAAATAATCACTTAAAATAAGTTGATTTTGGAAACAAAGGAAAATGTTTGGGAATATTCTATAGCCCTTAGCGACCTATTAATTTTTGATTGGAGAAACCGATCCATTGGGATGAACTATTACAGTATAAATGCAACGACAATCAACACAATTTTTAGGAGAAGACTAACGGTAGAAACTTAGGAAAAAATATTTACTTTATTTTTACTATATATTTTAGTGTTACAGGCAACACGTATATATACAAAATTTCTAAGTACAAATAAGCAAAAGTATCATACACGCCCTATTTGCGTATCAAGTTCTTAAGAGTTTTATTGTAAAGTTTTTTAATGAAAATATCTGACACCTAATTGCTAGAAAACATATGATATAAGCATAAGGAGCCATTAACTACTTTCTCTTTTATGAAATAACGATCAATCTCAATGTGTTTCGTCCAGTCACGTTGAGCTGGATTTTGCGCAATACTAATAGCCGTTTTATTATCACAAAACAATGATAGATTTTCTTCTTTAAACAGTTTTAATTTGTTCATTAGTTTTTGTAACTATAATAATTCTCATACACCTTGAATTATTATTTTATATTCTGATTCAGCACTAGAACGGGCAGCTATACTCTGCTTCTTACTTTTTCATGTAACCAAGTTGTCTTCAACCAGTGTACAGTAACTGGTAGTTGACCTTCTATCATCTAGAGATCCAACTCAATTGACATCTGTGAATGGTTCTATCTTAAGGTGACCACTTTTGGAGAGTAGTAAACTTTTTCCTGGTGTAGGCATAATATTTGAAAGACAGCATGTAAATGGGTCTTGCAAGGATCATGCATGTATTGACTTACCAAGTTAACTACATATGTTATATCTAGTCTGGCATGTGAGAGATAAATGAGTATTCTAACCAATTTTCGTATGTTAACTGATGTACCACTACCAGCTTGTAGTTTGTTATTACTTTCAATAGGGGATTCTGCTGGCTTGCAACTGATCATACCAATCTCTTCTAGTAAATTTAGGGTATGCTTTATTTGAGAAATAAAGATTCTTTTATTAGATTTAGTAACCTCAATTCTTAAAAAGTACTACATTTTTGCTAAATCATTGATTTCAAATTCTTGAGTAAAAATTCCCTTCAATCGAGTCATCTCTAGTCACCACAATATCATCTACATAAACAATAAGAAGAGTGATTCTACCCTTATAATGTTTGATGAATAGGGTATTATCAGCATTGCTTTGCTGATATCTGAAAGAAATCATAACTCTTCTGAACCTAATAAACCATATTCTTGAAGACTGCTTTAATTCATACAAGACCTTTAATTTGTAAACCTTCCCTTCTGTTCTTTCATCTTCAAATTTAGATAGAATTTTCATATATACCTCATCCTCTAAGTCCCCATGGAGGAAGACATTTTTTTACATCAAATTAGTGTAAGTCTGGATCAAAATTAGCAGCACAAAACAGTAATATTCTGATTGTGTTCATTTTTGTGACGGATGCAAAGGTTTCTTGATAATCAATTTCATAGGTCTGAGTAAACCCTTTAGCCACTAGTCTAGTTTTGTATCTCTCAATCGATCCATCTGCTTTGTAGTTTACAGTGAACACTTACTTGCAACCAACTATCTTGTTTTCTTGTGGGGTTCAAACAAGCTATCATGTTTCATGTTCTACCAATTTTTTTATTTATTCAGTCATTGCTTCCTTCCATTTGTGATCTAGAACTTTTTTCAAATCCTGTAGAATAGACACAGAGGAAATAGATAAGACAGAAGCTCTATAAGAGGGAGATAGAGAGTTATAGGAAATAAAGTTAGACATAAGATGATTAGTGTAAGTTCTGATTCGTTTTTTAAAAGCAATGGGTTTATGTCATGTTTCCAAGATCAGGATCTTGTTATTGGGCGATTTTTTGGACTTTTCGGTTATAAAATCTGCTTCTTCTCCTTGCTGTGATTCTTTGAGCGATCTATTTTTATAAAAATAGATTATAGCTCATCAAAGGGAATTGTTACCTTGGATCTCGTTAGAGAGAGCTTCAATACTGTGGTTTAAAATAATATTCTGACTTGTTTTATTAATAACAAACATCTCCCTTTATATAAAGGTTACTATTCTTATTTAGATATGTTAATCTAATTTGAAATTTAAATATAATTACAAATACTCTACTAAAATATTAGAAATCCTACATTATTTAAAAATCAAATACTAATGAAAAATATATATATTATTTAGGAATCTAATACTAATTAGGATTCCAACTATTTATAAATTTAATACTAATTAGGATTTCATATTTAATTGAACGATAATTTCCTATTATTGCTGTGTCTTCCATATTTGCATCCATAATATTACTCTCCTCTGGTTTTCAAGCTTGTTTTCAAGTTTGAAATGTGGATATAGTTGTCTCGTTGGTCTTTTCTTGGTATCCAGTATTATATTCAATCTTGAGACAGAATAGCTGTTTACATTAGTGATCTTAAACAAACAGCTCATCATAGTTATAACACAACCCTTTTAGCTTCATTTTTGTCATCTTTTTCTTTGTTAATTTCTTTATAAATGAAGATGAAGCATTACCAAATTGTGTCGTAATGTTGTTGACTTGTGGAGTCGGTATTGTTTAAACCGAATTGTTAAGTTTGGTCACTAATTGAGAATGATCATTATAATTGTGTTCGATCATAGCTCACAATTATTGTTTCCTTTCAAAAACTCTTACCATACTCATTACATGCATAAGAGGGGTGGGTGATTACATCTCCACCTCCAAATGGAGGGAATCCATTAATCCTGCTGTGAACAAACTTACATGTTAATCAACTTGAACAAATCTGTTTGTCCATGCTAATTTTTCTTGAAATTGCTTCTGATACTTCTCAACTGATCTTGTTTGTTTCAAGTTCACCAGCATCCCTTAATGGGTTGCTTTCGGCTAGCGGTCCAAACCTTAGCGAGCAGTATTCCTTGAATCCAACCTAATTGATTGTGGGTTATTTAGATTCTAGCTGATGATACCAAAGTTGCACTTCACCAAGCATGTGGAAGGCAGCCAATCCCGCCTTATCTCTTTCTAGTGTGTGTTGATTGGTAAAGAATTTTTCACACCGATGTAATCGAATCAAAGGATCTTTAGAACAGTCGAAAGTTGGAAAGTCTAATTTAGTATAACGAGGAACAACCACATTACCTGGTATGGTTTGTGCATTGCGAATGACTTCCCATGTGAAACGCTTGGGGCGTTTGTTCTCGCGAGTTATGACTACTGGCAGTTCCTTCCGAAACGGTTCGTATGTTTTGACCAATTCCAGCCAACATCTCTTTGAATTACGAGGATAACTTCTGCAGCTGACTGTCTAAGCATCTTTTGAGTTCTGCTATCCGTGCTTCGTTTGCGGTGAAAGTTTCCTTTACCATCTATTGCAGATCTTCCATTGTTGTAGAGTCGCTCATTGTATTAGGTTCTGATACCAATTTGTTATGTTTTCAATACCAGGATCTTGTTACTAGGGAATTCTTTGAAATTTCCGGTTCTAAAATCTGCTTTTTCTTCTTGCTACGATTCTTTGAGAGACCATTTTTGTGAAAATAGATTACAACTCATTAATGATAATTGCTACCTTGGATGTTGTTAGAGAGATCTCAAATCTCGTAATTTAAAAAAATATTCTAACTTGTTTTATTAATAGCAAACATTCCCCTTTATATAGAAATTATAATTTTTATTTAAAAATATTAATCTACTCTAAAATCTAAATTTAATTAGAAATATTTTATTAAAGTATTAGAAATCATATATTATTTAAAAATTAAATACTAATGAAGAATATATATTATTTAGAAATTTAATATTAATTAAAATTTTAACTATTTAGAAATCTAATATTAATTATGATTCCAACTATTTAGAAATCTAATACTAATTAGGATTCCATATTTAATTGAATATTAATTTCCTATTCTTGCTGCACCTTCCATATTTGCATCCATAACAGTTTATCAGATGATTCATAAGATAAAGATTACTCACCAGTATCTTCAGGAACTGAGAAAGATTCTTGACTTGGAATTGATTGCATGATGTCTTTTTCTGTCTTATCTCTTCAAGTCTGGTTTATCAAATCGTTCAGTAGTTTCTTCTTGAATAAGATCTTCTGACATAGAATGCTCTTCCTGAATGTGATCGTTAAGGGTTACGAAGCTAGGTATCATCTCTTCTATTTCACTCTCCCCCTGAAGAGGTGTTGAACTGGAGTTAAAGTATGGTTTAGATTCTCAAAAAGTAACATTCATATTCACAAAATATTTTCTAAACGGTGGATGATAACACTTATTATCCTTTTGAGTAGAAAAATATTCAATAAATACGCACTTGAGAGTTTTAGATTCCAACTTACTCACATTTCTAGTATAGACAAAACAAACATATCCAAATACTTTTGGAGGAACAGTATAGGAATTTATACATTGTAAAACCTTTAGAGTACTTATAAAATTAACAACGCATAAAGATATTTTATTAATTAGGTAGGCAGCTGAGAGAATTGCATCTTCCCAATAACTCTTAGGTAGATTCATAGTGAACATTAGTGACCGAGGTACCTCTAGTATGTGTCTGTTTTTTCTTTCAACAATTTCGTTCTGTTCACTAGTGTAGACGCAACTTGTCTTGTGAATTATCTCATTTGCCTCCATGTACGTACGAAACCCGTTATCCATATATTTTGTACTATTATCAGTTCTCAGAATCGTAACTTTAACATCATACTGTGTACATATTATTTTATGAAATAATTAGAAGCATGAAAATACCTCATTTTTTGCTTTCAACATATAAACTCATATTAATTAAGTACAACAATCAATGAAAATAACATATCATCGGTGACCAGATAAAAAAGTATTCTGAGTAGATCCCCACACATTAGAGTGAATAGTTATAAAAGAATTAGAACTTCTATTATTACTCAAATGATAAATTTTTTTTTATATTTAATAAGTTCACATGCATCACAAAATAAAGAATCCATAGAGATTTTTTTAAACAAATTATGATATAACTTTTCTAAAGCAGAAAAAGAAGGGTGCCCCAACCGTCGGTGCCATTGTAAGATTTTCATATTGATTTCGTTGTTCTCAATGGTTGCTTGATTCCTAATTAGGTTCTGACTTCTTTGTAAAACATATAAGTCATCCTACAGTTTACCAATATCAATCCTTTCTCTGTTCGAAAATCCTGAAAGATATAATAATTAGGAAAAATTTTAATTTTATAGTTTAGATCTTTAGTAATGGCACTAATAGATAACAAACTATTTGGGAAAGTAAACACATGTAAAACTGAAGACAGTGTAATAGTCGAAATACAATTAATGAAACCTATTCCAGAGATAAGAGTATGTGACTTATCTGCTATACGAATATTTTCTCTTTTAGTACAAGAAAAATAGGTTTGAAATTCGATGTAAGAGTCTGTCATATGTTTGTTAGTTTCAGAATCTATAATCCAAATATCAAAAGTGGAAATAATGAGGGAATGAATACTTGATTTTACCATATTAGATGTATCAATAGTTATTGAAGAGTTAAGTTGAGACAGAATACGTTTAAGGCTTTGTATCTCTTCAATCGAAAAAGTTCTAACTGTTGGTGTGTCAGGTGCTTCAATTACCTCAACCAAGTCTGCTTGAGCTCTCATAGATCTTCATTTCCTTCTCCCATGACTTCTAGTGGATCGTTTATGCAATTTCCAGCAAGTTTCCTTAGTTTGTCTTGGCCTGCCACAATAGTTACAATTCCATTGGTCTTTGGAGTGATAAGATTGAGCAATTAACCTAGCTTTCTCAACTGGTACTATGTGGAGTATAACAATTATTCTACTTTTTTCTTGCTGAACTTAAGAATAAGTTTGTTCTAATGAGAGAAGGGGATCCTTACCGAGTACTTTGACCAATATCTTATCACATTCAGCATTCAAAACAGCCAAGAAATCATAAATCCGCTCCTTTTCTATCATTTTTTAAATTTGACAACATCTCCGGAGCAATTGGCCTAAAAATCTTGATAGTAACCGAGTTACTATCATAGTCCACTAAGTTCAGAAAAATATTAAGAGATAATCAACTCTTCCTGTTTTGTGTTGTGAACCTTATTTCAGAGTTCATAAATTTGAAATTTGAATATCATTACCCATTTGTGAGTATGTAAGAGACACTGGATTCAAAATTTTTCTTGCAGTATTGAGCAATAGATATGTTCAGGTAATGTGAAATTGCATAGAATTAATGAGTCAAAATATTATGAAGGAATTTTTGGAGTCCTATCTGTGATAATCCGAACTACCATCTGAATTTTTCTCATCACCAATAATATAACCTTGCAATCTTTTAGATTTGATAAACAGTAAACAAGATCGTCACCAAACAAAATAATTAGTTTCATTAAGTTTTACGGGACTTGTAATGGTGGGTTGTCAGAATTGGGAACAATCAGTTTCTTTGCTTCTATCATGTTTGATACTAGAAATAAGGAAAATATAATAACTAGCAATGAATCGCACTGGGATAGAACAAACCTCCAGAACACCAAAGGGGTCAAAAAATTGGTATGAGATCGGAGAAGAATATCGAAAAACAAAAGCTAAGGTCGGATATGAGAGGAAGGTACCACAAAATCCGGAGTTGACGAGGAGCAACACTGCAAACAGTGGTAAAAAATGGACCAGGTTGCGACAACACAGGAGAAGAAAGAAGAGTGCGTACAGCTGGCCAAAAACGTGGTGGCGTCCAATTGGAGTCTTTAGGCGTCCCCTTCGTCGTCTTCCTGCGGAACGGGTTCGGGAACAATGTCTTCCTGATCTGAAATGATTAAATAAGGAATGAGCTACACTAGCCCAGTAAAGACATCACGATATCTCACCGTCACGGAGGTAAAGGTGGGTAGAAAACACAAAAAGACCAATGGAGCATAATTTACAACAAATCCTTTTATCAATAATAAAACCTTTACCATCCACTTACCTCGGTGAAATTCATAAAAATAATATACGAAAGCAATAACATTATCATCATCATGAAATCATATAAATTGTATGACATAATACTTATCACGCCTTTTGTAATTCAATCATTACACAACATATTTTTTCTCTTTTACCAGCCTACTAGTATCCATGGGGATCCATAGGGGTCCCGCTACCCGTGAACCCTTAACACTTGTAATCAGATTCCAGGGCCGTCCCCATACCCCGTCCGGTATGGGCGCCAAAACTATAAATTTCAATACCCCGTCCGGTATGAGGGTGAAACGGGTCGTCCCCATACCCTGTCCGGTATGGGCGCCAAAACACATAGGGTCTCCATACCCCCTCCAGTATGAGAGACCACAATCCCGGTAGGGTTCCCTACGGACCCGGTCCGTCCACCATCTCCCAGGATATCTAGTCAGGCTGATCACATTATACAATTATCAATTTACATAACCTTTCATTCCCCTTTTCCTCAGTCAGCATCATTAATTCACACACAAACAAGCTAAACAGTAATTTATGCCAAACAAGACAACATACAGCATCGGTTTCTCAGTCATTCAACCCATAATCCATAAAACAGTAAAATATGCACACGAAACTATGAAATGAAAACATCAGACCTCATACTGCATTTAAAACTGTAAAATAGGCCAAATAACAGTTAACCGACAAACACACTAGACTCGGGCTCCATTAGCGACCTTAAACAATTTCACACATTCGTTGATTCAAGAAATACTGTTTTATCATTTTTGAACTTTAATACCGTGATAGGAAATAGGGTGAGGGGTCCTTACTCGTTTCGGGGTCCGAACACGGCTCCACAGTGCGCCTACAGGCTGTCCCTAATTTTCCCTGAATTTTTCTCGGGGAACTGAAACGTACTACTGGTACCTGAACGTGTTCCAAAAAATCTCAAATTAGACCCAGGGCCCCTTTCGGCCAATATCGCAATTCCGACAAGGCGGCTCCGCCGTGCTTCCGCAACGGCGACGCCGCTTGCGGCGGTGATTCGCCTCGGGTTGGCCGTTTTCGGCCGTTTACGGCCGAATTCGGCCACACTTACATTGGTCCCTGTGATAAAACAATCCTAGGGTCCTTGGGGGCCAAAAAATTACGAAAAACCGAAACTTACCGGCGGCGGTGCTCTCGGGTGCGGCGGCTCTCCGGCGAGGTTCGTGTTTTGGTGATTCGGCTCTGATCAACCTGTAGAGAAAAGAATGGTGATCACGGTGATATAAAAATTGCATCAAACGGAGGCTGGGAAGGGCCTCATCGGAGGCAAAAACCGAGGAGGGGCGTGGCGGCGCCGCTGGGTTTCGGCCGTGTTTTTCGGCCGTTTGGCCGGGATTTTTGCTCCGATTTGGCCACAGGGGAGCTCAGCGTGGAAAAACGAGTCGGGGGTATGAAATTTACCTCGATCGGCGGTCGGAAAACTCCTTGGTGCGACGGCGGGTGGCGGCGGCCGACTCCTCCGGCGTCTGGTTCGTCTTCTCCGGCGAGGGCAGGCGGCTAGGGTTTTTGTGGTCAGGTGTGGGGGTTCTATTTATACCCTTTTGCCTTTTGATCTCAGCCGTCCATTTTGATTAAATCTGGGCTGTCCGTTTTTGATTGAATCTGGGCCGTCCGTGCGATTGCATCTGGGCCGTCCGTGCGCACGCTTGATCTGGGCCGTCCGTGCGCGCGGGGACGCATCTGGACCGTCCGATCCGTGCGCACGCGGATCGCCCACGTGGCCCTTTCCCTCGACGTGGTCTTGCCACGCGGCAGGTTCTGGTTAGCCAGGGCTGCTGACTGGGCCGCTGACGTGGCTGCTGACGTGGCGCTCTTTTTTTTTTTTAAATTAAACTTAATAAATAAAATTAATAAAATAATAACAAAAATGCCCAAATTGTTTGGGCGTTACAACTCTCCCCCCCTTAAAGAAATTTGGGCTCCCAAGTTTGCCTCTTACTCTTGATCGAACAGATGGGGATACTGGGCTCTAAATTCTGATTCCAGTTCCCAAGTAGCCTCCCTGGGCGTATGGTTCTGTCACACGACCTTTACAAATGATATTTCTCGGTATCGGAGTATTCTGCTCTCTCGGTCCGTGATACCGACCGGTACTTCTTCATAAGACAAGTCCTCTTGGAGTGGAAGCGGCTCATGAGCCAAGACATGAGAAGGGTCCAGGTTATACTTACGTAGCATAGATACATGAAACATGTTATGAACCCGGGAGAGCTCAGGAGGCAGTGCAAGTCTGTAGGCAGCGGTACCAATCTTGTCTAAGATTTCAAAGGGTCCAATATATCTGGGGTTTAATTTTCCCCTCCTGCCGAACCTACTAATTCCCTTTAAAGGAGTGACCTTAAGAAACACCCGGTCGCCTTTTTCAAAAGTTAGGTCTCTCCTCCGGGTATCTGCATAACTCTTCTGCATACTCTGAGCTGTCTGAATGTTCTTCTTGATTTTAACTATCTTGGACGTGGTCTCCTCTACCAACTCCGGGCCGAACAATCTTCTATCGCCAACTTCCTCCCAACAAATCGGTGACCTACACGGGCGCCCGTATAGCACCTCATATGGAGCCATGCCGATGCTTGCTTGGTAGCTGTTGTTGTAGGCAAACTCTATCAGGGGTAGATGGTCGTCCCAATGGCCCCCAGAGTCAAGGACACAAGCTCGAAGCATATCCTCAAGCGTACGAATTGTCCTCTCTGATTGTCCATCAGTTTGGGGGTGGAAAGCAGTACTAAGAGACAGCTTTGTTCCCATAGCTTGCTGGAAACTATTACAAAACCGAGAAGTGAATCTGGGGTCCCTGTCGGATACCACTGTCACTGGGACTCCATGCAGTCTGACTATCTCCCGGATATACATTCTTGCCAACTTGTCCAAAGAATCAGTTATTCTGATGGTCAGGAAGTGGAAAGACTTAGTGAGTCGGTCAACAATTACCCATATAGCATCATGTCCTGATCGTGCCTTGGGTAGTCCCAATACGAAGTCCATGGTGATATGTTCCCACTTCCACTCTGGAATCGGTAAAGGCTGAAGTAATCTACCTGGGCGTTGATGTTCTGCTTTAACCTGCTGACATACCAAGCACTTAGATACAAAGTCGGCTATATCTCTCTTCATCCCATTCCACCAGAACCGAGGTCGCATAGTTTGGTACATTTTTGTACTTCCTGGATGCATGGCAAACCTTGAACTATGGGACTCCGTCATGATGTCTCTTTTTAACTCACTGTCGTCTGGGACACACACTCTGTCCTTGAAACGAATCAATCCGTCGGCAGAGATCTGAAATTCTGAACTCACTCCCTGTTCTGCATCCTTCTTGCGGGTTACTAGGGCGGGGTCGACGGACTGGGCTTCCTTTATTCTTTGGATTAACTCGGGTTGGACTGCTAGGTGGCCCAAACATGTGGCTCTCTTCAGATCTCGCAGCCGAACCTGCTGCGTGGCCCCAATTGACCTACATTCTGAAACCATTAAATGGGCTAGGGTGCCTGCACTTTTCCTGCTGAGGGCATCGGCTACTACGTTGCCCTTACCTGGATGGTATAGGATGTCACAATCATAGTCTTTGAGGAGTTCCATCCACTTTCTCTGACGCATGTTGAGATCATTCTGAATGAAGATGTGCTTCAAACTCTTATGATCGGTATAGATCTGAAAGGTCTCTCCATACAAATAATGGCGCCAGGTTTTCAAGGCGTGTATGATTGCGGCAAGCTCCAAGTCATGGGTAGGATAGTTCTTCTCATGATTCTTTAGCTGTCTAGACCCATATGCTATAACATTTCCATGCTGCATCAGGACACAACCCAAGCCTAGATAGGAGGCATCACTATAAACTGTATACCCTCCTGATCCACTCGGTAGAGCCAGCACAGGTGCAGTAGTCAGTCGCTTCTTCAATTCTGAAAAACTCCTTTCGCAGTCCTTATTCCATTCAAACTTTGCATTCTTCTTTGTGAGTCGGGTTAGAGGAGCTGCTAGACTAGAGAACCCTTCGACAAACCGGCGGTAATAACCTGCTATCCCTAGGAAGTTGCGAATTTCCTTAACTGTTGTCAGCCTTTCCCAACCAAGTACCGCTTCAACCTTTTCGGGGTTCACTAATACCCCTTCCTTCGATATAACATGTCCTAGGAAGGCGGTTTGCTCGAGCCAAAATCCACACTTGCTCAACTTTGCATACAATTTCTTTTCCCTGAGTACCTGTAGGACTTGGGCAAGATGATGAACATGTTCTTCTCTACTTTTTGAGTAGACTAAGATATCATCGATGAACACGATGACAAATTGATTCAAGAACTCTCTGAAGATCCTGTTCATTATATCCATAAAGATGGTCGGGGTATTGGTTAGCCCAAACGGCATGACCAGGAACTCATAGTTTCACATGTTCTTGTTTCCAAAATTTATGTATCACCCGATAGACTTGATTCATTATTGCTTGTATCTACCGCTGGGGGGAGACATTGCTAGGAGAGGTTATCTACAGGGCATGTGCCGTGGAGATAGCAAATAGGAAATTGAGGGTAGACCTGATAGGGTTAGACACGGAGAATTTTGATGTAATCCTAGGAATGGATTGGCTAGCGGCGTATCACGCCACCATAGACTGCTTTAACAAAAAGATTGTATTTAATCCTCCCAACGAGGAGCCATTTACAAGTTAATAAAATCATTCAATACTGATTTCCCCTGATGGCAAGTTTTCTTAATTTCCAGTGCCTCAATCTTGTATTTTCTCTAACTAGGTAAACCCAAGAAAGAAGTTTGTATACAAGAGATTCCAGTAGTTCGAGACTTTCCAGATGTATTTCCGGATGAACTGCCCGGTCTACCAGTGGACAGAGAGGTCGAGTTCACCCATAGACTTACAGCCAGGTACCCAGCCCATCTCGGGTTGCTCCTTACCGAATGAGCCGCATCGAGATGGA
>NW_019028896.1:0-20863 GCF_000150535.2 Carica papaya
CAAGCAGCTAGCCAAACCCCTCAAATCTGTAATTGTTTGAGTTGTTCTGATACCAAGTAGCAATCAATGTCATATTGAGGAGGTAAGTAATCTAGTTGACCGGTTAATGTAGAGGAATCCAATAACTTGAATCAGGTCCTTTTAGCTCTCAAGGCTATTGATAAATTAAATCTTGTGGACGTTTCAAGGACTGCTTGGTAGCAAAGAACAAATTAACGAATGTTCCTTGGTTGGTTTAGAAATAAGGAAGGATTGGTTGTTGGAACATTTCTGACAAGTATAACTAATTTACCATATTTTGAGTAAAATGAATCCTTACATCTATAATCAATTACGTCACTAGAGTTAGCTATTTCGTTGATTAGGAATTCTTCTTATAATTATTTTAGTTTCTAATTTACAGCAAAGAGTTTGTTTAATATTATTCTGCTCATTATTTATTTTATATTTTGGGTATCGGATTCTACATAATTCCCCTTGTTTGTCTTTTTTATTCGTTGGTTAAGGAAGAAAATTTTGTTTCCAATTCTTTGTGGACTCGACCCTTCTAACCACTACCATAATATTATTTTATTAATTAATTATGAATTTATTTTTGGTGTATTCGACACCCACCACAAGGCTTCAACTTTTTCATTCAGTTCGCGCAAGGAATGCTCCATGGCATGCAGGGTGCCATCAATCATGCATATGTACAGCATGGTGTGGTCCATGAATTCCTTGAAGTTGGGTGGTGGAGGGGCTGGGGTTATTCCTCCCGCCAGTTCTCCTGCGGGATTTTTGTCCTTTTTTTCATTTTTTCCCAAAATCTTTTTAAATGATAAATAAAATATAATTTTTCTACAATAAAACAAAATAATTAATTTAAAGAATTATTTAATCCAAATAAAATACAAAATACAATATTCATTCAAAAAATACGAAACTAAGGAGTGGAAATGGCCTTAAGGCCCCAAAAAATAGGAGTTCACATTAAAAATTAAGCACGAAGGTTTTTCGGGGTGTTACATTCCCCCCACCTTAGAAAATTTGGTCCCCCAACTTTTTTATGAATAGTTCAAGAAACTTCTCTTGCATTTCGCTCTCTAACTCCCACATTGCCTCTTCCGGAGTGTGGTGTTGACACTACACCTTCACCATAGGAATCCTCTTGTTGCACAAAACCTTGTCAGTCCAACCAAGGATTTCTGTGCAAGCTCCTCATACGTCATATCAGCTTGAACCTGCATCTCTTGATGAGGAATGATTTGAGAAGGGTCAGGGTGGTACTGTTTGAGCATGAAGACATAGAAAACATCATGCAAACCCACAAAATCTTGGGGCAAAGCAAGGCAGTAAACCACGGGTCCAACACGTTCCATGATTTGAAAAAGTCCAACATAACGGGGGCTTAACTTTCCTTTCATACTGAATCGCATTTTTCCCTTGTTAGGGAAGATCTTAAGAAAGACTTGATCACCAACAGCAAATTCCATGGGTCTTCTACAGTTGTCGGTGTAGCTTTTCTAGCGACTCTAGGGGAGTGGCTAAGTTCCTTCCAATGATAGCAACTTTCTTGATAGTCTCCTAGATGTAATCAGGTCCTAAACGATGCTGGTCCTCGACTTCATTCCAATAAGTGGGAGAACGGCAGGGCCTACCGTAGAGAGCTTCATACAGAGCTGTGCCAATATTGGAATTATAATTGTTACTATAAACAAATTCACAAAAGAAAAGGTATAATTGTCGTGCATTGCCAAAATAAATAAAAAAACTAAAAGAGACCAGCCTTTATCGCCAGCCACCACTCTCTTGTCATCGTCCAACACATGATCGACGACCTATAACACCTGTCAGCCTTCATATCAGCCTAGAAATAGCTGCATCTCACTTTACCATAGAGTTTCAAGATGCCATAATCGCCACATGCTTCATCTTTAGCTTATCTCTATTGCAAATCTTTAAATATAGACACGTGCGTGTTGACGTTGATTTACTTGTCACAACTTTTGTCGAGATCCAAGCCAGGTCGAGTTAATGTGGAATCATTGAATTGACTCATTAAGTTGACTCATTGAGTTGACTTAGTACAGAATTATGGATTTTCTCACCCAAATAAATTATTAGAGTAAAATCACAACATGACAACTTCAAATATTAGTAAATTTAAAGTGGATACTAAAAGACTAAGGGCATGACTTTAATCTCTAGAGCTAATCGTGAATTATAGCACTCAATTCCTCATAATGACTAAACATTATGAAATATCAAAAGCATTAAACTAAGTCAATGCCCCCCCCCCCAAAAAAAAAAAAAACCTTAAAACAAAATTTCAATTCAAAAGAGGAATAAAAGGATATGAAAATGATGAAACTCACGAATGCGTAAGTGTGTTGAGCTTCAAGAAATGACCCTCACAACCATAATAAGTGACTTCTAGCTCAAGGCCAAGCCAAGTCTAGGTGGATCGTTGAGTTGACTCAGTGTAGAATCAGTGTTTTCTTCATGTAGCCAAATTACTAGAGTAAATCCCAACATGAAAACTTCATATCTCAAAAAAATAGAATGGAGATTGAAATACTAAGGGCATAACTTGAGTCCCTGAAGAAATAAATAGCTACTAAATTATTGGCACACTCAACTGTGGCTTCTACCTCACATGAAGTAAATCCTTCAGATAAATTTTTTAAAACTCTTATATTATAAACTGAGGACCAACATATTATATGACCACTATTGTAACACCCTGCTAACCTTCACACTTAATTTGTGATTGGGAAACTCCTATTTATTTGGGCCCTAAGGCCACTTAAACTCTTTAAATTATCTTGTAATTTTATATCACATTTCGTAAATTTAATTCGTATTTTTAATTTTATTCTGAAAATTATATTTTATGGTTCTTATTATTTTATTATTCTATTATTCTATTTTTTTTTTCACAAAAATAATTTATCAGGAGAAAAGATGAAAAAGGGGTAGAATCCTGCAGGAAAATGTTTGCGGGAAAAATCTGCCCGTGCAGGCATCACACGTCGCGTCCGCGTGCGTGCGTGCGGCTTGTGTACATGTCTCGTCCGCGTAGGGCATGAAGTTGGTCTGTGCGCATGTCCCATTGCGTGTAGACTGGCGCGGTGCTGTGCGCCCTGTACACGCACCGTCCGCGCAGTAGGCCTACACAGTAGGGCTGCGCGCATGGGCATGCGCTCTATAGGCCATGTGCACAGCCAACTTGGGGAGGCGTGCTACTACCTTGGGTAGTGTGCCGCATCCCCTTGGGTGTCGTGCGCTACCTTGGGCGATGTGCGTTGCCAGTTGGGTGGTGTGCCCCACTTTCTTGGGCCGTGTACTGCCATTAGTTGGGAAGTTCTTTCTCTGTTTTTCATGTTGCGTCACATCACTCTTTTCCCATTTAACTTTCTCTCTCCTCACCAGATTTTCCCACTTGGCGTAAATATAACGGTCCCCATTTCTTATAAATAGGGACTCCTCTCTTCCATTTTCCTGATCACTTCCATTTCATTCTTCCATCCTTCAAGAGCTTAGAGAGAGAAGGAGTGATCTAGAGACAAAATGAGAGGAGGAGAAGAAGAAAGGTGTAAGAAAACTTCAAGATTTTGGTAAGGAATTTAGTATTTCTTTTAAACATCTTAAGAAGCATTTCTAGAGTCAAAATTATAAAGCTTGAAATTTATGATTTACATGATTATGTTTAGTTATCCAAATAAAGCAAATTTTACTTAATAAAGCATTTTATAAGATCATATAAGCACTTGGTGATTTCCATGTGATTTAAATGACATGATTTTTGTGATAAATTTCTGAAATACGAAAAGAAAGCATGAAATGGTATGAAAAACATGTATCTTTATTAACATATATAATGCATCAAGTGTCTTGTTAGGTTTTTTATCTTTGAGGGATTTTTTTTTTCTCCCTCCCCCATCTAGTCTGGAATGACGTGAGAGAACCGCTCCCTATGGATGACGGCGTACCCTCTAACGAGAGTGGTGATGTGAATTATCTGTTAGGGGTCACATTTGGCTAAGTATTGTCGTGGGTATAGACTATCTGATAGAACCACTGTGGTTGGCACAACCGTGGTCATAGATTGTGTCATAGTTTGGCAAGCCAAAAATGTGTCATGAGCAAATTACCAATATATATCTGACCTTGTCATTCCACATGGGTAGTTGGAAATCTGTATCTGCCTTCAGTAGATGGAAATCGGATCGGCTTCGCAAAGTATGACATGAAAATATGAACATTTCATAATTTATTTGATTTTCTCTATTATCAGCATGATTGATTTGATTATTGTGACTATGACATGATAGATCTGATGTTTTCTTCAATAAATAAAGTATTTTCATAAATTAAAAAAGGGCCCTAGCGTGACCCCTGATGATAAGTGTTGATAACATAATTACTCATTTTTAAAATCTTACGATACTATTTAAATATTATTTTTCTTATTGAATATATGGAACTCACCCCTTTCCATGTCCCCCAGATGAGGAACATAATGAGAAACTGATTGCTCACCTACCCTTTGAAATCTGTGAGGATCTCGACATCCACAAACCTTAAGTGCATGACTTATCCCGCACTCTGATGAGTCCATTCACAAAGTGAAAGAAGTGGCTCTTTTTATATTTTGATATTTTGTATTTTGTTGCCACTTTTGGCCTCAGTTATATATGTGTAATTGAAACTCATATATATTTTGGTAAGGAATTTATAATAATTTGCTCAGTTGTATACAATTATTTATCATGCATTCATAATTTGTTTCCGTATCTAGCACCCTTATGCCTTAATTAGCAGTTGGGATGTCACAGATGGTATCAGAGTAGTTACACAGACTAAATCCTTTACAACTGAGGCTGTAGGTAGAAAAACCCTTAGAATATATAGGAAAATAAGTCATCTTTTTGAAAACTAGACCATCGACTCATGTCTTCCTTTTTTTTTGTAGGAACGATGAGAGGGAGACCTTCTGTAGAACATACTGAAAGACACGAGGCCCAAGATCGTCCAACAAGGGCCGAGTTTACTAAAATCTTCTAAGCTATCCAAGGATTGATCGCAACTGTAGGACAGAACCAAGCCAACCCTTGTCAACACCCTTTCTTAGAATACCAACCAGTTGAAAGGTCTATCTCTCAAAACATAACAGAATTTAGGAAGCTTAACTTGCCACACGTCGAGGGTGGCCCTGATCCTTTAGTAGCTGAAGCTTGGATCCTGCAGATATAGAAGTTTTTCTCTATCCTGGACCTAATCGAGGAACAGAAATTCCTCCTAGTAGCCTTTTTGCTAACCAGTGAAGCATAACACTGGTAATGACTTAAGAAGGAAGTCCTACCTACCCCTACCACTTCGGAAGTTTTCATGAACGCGTTCTTTGATAACTTTTTTCCAGCCTATGTTTGAGAGGAGGAGGAGGAATTTCAGGACCTCTGCCGAGAAAATCTGACGATTGCCCAATTTGTCCAACTGTCTAGGTTTGCCCCTCTAATGGTCACCCCTAAAAGTCGTAAGTAAAGGTAGGAAGTTTCTAAAAAGCCTTCTTGTCAATATCTATGACTGGGTTGCGATGCTGAGACTCGGCTCATATGCTGAGGTGCTAGAACATACCCAACTAGCCGAAGACTTTATATCGACCAAGTATCAACGCATTGTCCGAGTCCCTACTCAACAAAAACACCAACCCTAACAACCCAGAAGAAGACTGCTCGACCCAGTAAGTAGCCATCCCAATAAAAGACCTCGAGTTGTCCCTCCCCCTACTTCACCTCCACCTACTGGACAACCTGCTTGACCTTCCCAACCATGCCAGCATTGTAGTCGCTCACATGGTGATCTACCCTATCGTGTATTAATCACACCTGCTATCGGTGCGGAAGCACCCAGTTATAAAGGACTGCCCTTAACGACTGAAGGACATGGCCACACCTATAGCCCAAGGTTGTGTGTATCACCTTGATGAACCTGGTGCCCTCCCTACTACTGTCCTTATCCAGGGTATGTTTTCTATCCATGATACTTATGTCAGAGCTTTGATCCATATAGGTGCTACCCACTCTTTTATCTCTTGTGCATTTACTTGTAAATTAGATATTAGACCTGAACTTTTAAGAGAAATACTAGCTGTACAAACTCGCTCTAGGGGATTACTAAAAGCTAACTATGTGTATAAAAATTATATGATAAAAGCTTCGAAAATGAAATATTTGTAGATCTAATACTCTTAGATTACTATGAAAATAAAACAAAAATCTACTTTTGTTAATTCTCTAATAATTGAATAAACAGGAATATGGATGTTGATCTTGTTGTGTATTCTATTCTTACTGTTTGTAACTTTTCAAAAGTTTTTCTTGAAGAACTACTCGACTTACTTCCACTGTGAGAGATAGAGTTTTTTATCAACCTACTTCTTGGAACTCAACCAATCTCAAAACATGCCAATCGCATGAGTTGTATTGAGCTCTAGAACTAGAAAACTAGCTTTCTGAACTCCTTGGTCAGAAATTTATTCTCCCTAGTCACTCCCCTTAGAGCGCTCTAGTGTTATTTATGAAGAAGAATGATGGCTCCCTCAAACTATGCATAGACTACCGAGAACTCAATCGGGTAACAATAAAGAACAAGTATCATCTACTCGTATCGACGATCTTTTTGACCAGTTGCAAGGAGCCACGGCCTTCTCCAAGATCGATCTCATATTGAGGTACTACCAATTAAGAGTCAAGGAAGAAGATATTTTGAAGACCGTTTTTCAGTGTCTATACGGCCTGTACGATTTCAAAGTTATACCGTTTGGGTTAACTAATGCCCATGTTTCCTTCATAGATCTTATGAATAGGATTTTTTAGTATGCACTCGATCAGTACATCATCATATTCCTTGATGACATCCTAGTGTACTTTAAGAGCCCGAAGGAACATGCAGTCCACTTATCTGAAGTATTAGGGACACTTCGTCAGAATCAACTATTTGCTAAGCTCAACAAATGTTCCTTTTGGTTGGATCGAGTCTCCTTTCTTAGTCATGTAATTTCGAGTGAAGAAGTTTTTGTGGATCCAACCAAGGATAAAACAGTGATCAATTGGAACCCGCCCACCAACGTAGCGAAGGTATGTAACTTCCTTGCCTTGACAGGTTACTACCGATGATTCATCGATGAATTCTCTAAGATTGTTGTTCTGTTGACCTGTCTTGCTAGCAAAGGCATACCTTTTATTTAAGATTAGAATGTGGTGAAAGCTTTATGAAATTAAAGCATCCTCTTACTTTTGCTCCAGTGTTGATCCTCCCTAACAAAACTAGAAGATTCCAAGTCTATTACGATGCATCTTATATTCGTTTGGGATGCATTTTGATGCAGCATTGTAGAGTGGTCACTTATGGATCCAGACAGTTGAAGCCCCCTGAGCGAAACTACCCTATTCACGATCTGCAGTTGGCGACCATAATCTTTGTCTTGAAGATATGGCATCATTACCAATTTGGCCAAACTTTTAAAATTTACACTGACCTCAAAAGTTTAAAGTAAATTTCTCACATAGGGAGTTAAATATGAGACAGAGACGTTGGATCAACCTCCTGAAATACTATGACTACAAGATCATCCACCATTCGGTAGAGGAAATGTAGTCACAGATGCACTGAGTTGGAAGGAGTCCACTGTGTTGGCCTAAACCATGGCCTCCAGTTGGAAGTCAGTTGATGCTAAACAGGCACTTTGCCTCAACCACCATGGCAGTGGTGCCTATCTCGCTTATATTTGAGCTTTGCCTGATCCTTTTATGAAGATTTAGGAAGCTCAGTCCACGGACCAAGAAATCACCAAAAATTTGAGTAAGTTCGCTTATGATAAGTTTCTTAATTTTAGGCTTACCAATGATGAATTGTGCTGATTTTGGGACCATATTTGGGTCCCTATTGCTGTCAGGATGGATGTTCTCAAGGCTGTCCATGCCTCTAAATTGTCCATCCATACCGAGAGTACCAAGATATAACAGAACTTGAAGTGCCAATACTGGTGGCTGAGAATAAAAAAGGACATGATCGACTACGTCTCTCGATGTCTTACTTGCTAACGAGTTAAGGTAGAACACCAGAGACCTAGCAGTTTGTTACAAGTCCTCTCGATTTTGAAATGGAAGTGGGATCATTTATCCATGAATTTGGTCACCGGTCTACCTAGGACCTATTATGGTCATAATGCCATATGGGTCATCGTTGATAGACTAACTAAGACTACCCACTTCTTACCTATTAGAACTACTGACTCCACCAGCAAATTAACCCGCCTGCATGTTGTTGAAATTGTTCGACTCCATAGTGTTCCCTCATCAATTGTATCCGATCGAGATTCTCGATTCACCTCCCACTTCTGGGATAGCTTCCAAGAAGTTGTTGGGTTTAGATTGTACTTCAGTACTACTTATCATTCTCAGACTAATGGTCAGTCTGAACGCACTATCCAGACATTAAAAGACATGTTGCGCACTTGTATCCTCAACTTTTGCGATAACTAATATCTTTTCATGAATGAATTTGCTTATAATAACAGTTATCATTCCAAAATTAGTATGGCTCCGTATGAAGCTCTGTATGATAGACTGCCATTCTTCCACTTGTTAGAGTGAAGTCAGAAATCAGCGTTGTTTAAGACCTGACTTCATCCAAGAGACTATCAAGAAGATTACTATCATCAGTAGGAACTTGGCCACCGCCCAGAATCAATAGAAGAGTTATGTTGATAATTGTAGAAGACCATTGGAATTTGCCATCGGTGACCATGTCTTCCTCAATATTTTTTCCTACAAGGAAAATTACAGTTCGGGAAAAGAGGGAAGTTGAGCCCCTGATATGTAGAACCTCTTCGAATCGTGAAGTGTGTTGGACCCGTGGCGTACCGCCTTACTCTACCCTGAGAGTTTGTGAATTTACATGATATTTTTCATGTCTCTATGCTTAAAAGGTACCACCCTAATCCTTCTCATATCATTCCTCACGATGAGGTGCAGGTGCAAGCAGATATGAAATACGAGGAACTCCCTGCGAAAATTCTTGGTTGGACCGACAAGGTTTTACACAACAAGAGGATCCCCATGGTGAAGGTGCAGTGATAGCACCATATTCCGAAAAAGGCGATGTGGGAGTTGGAGAGTGAGATGAGAGAGAAGTTCCCAGACTTATTCGTGATAAATTTGGGGGACCAAATTTTCTGAGGTGGGAGGAATATAACACCCTGCTAACCTTCGCAGTTAATTAATAATTGGGAAATTCCTATTCATTCGGGCCCTAAGGCCACTTAAATTCTTTAAATTATCTCGTAATTTTATACCACATTTCATAAATTTAATTCGTATTTTTAATTTTATTTTAAAAATTATATTTTATGATTCTTATTATTTTTTGATTTTATTAGTCTATTTTTTCCCCAAAAATAAATTACTAGGAGAAAAGACGAAAAAGGAGCCAAATCCCGTGGGAAAACACCTATAGAAAAAACCCATCCGTGCAGGCATCGCACGTCGCATGCACTTGGTATGCAAGGCCAGCACAGGACATGCACACTATGCGCAGTGCAAACTAGTGTGGCATCATGCGCCTTGTGCTCGCACCGTCCATACAGTTGGTCCGCGTAGTGTGCGCTGCCCATTGGGCGCCGTGCGCTACCTTGGGTGCCGCCACCGTCTTGGGCAGTGTGCTGCTGTAAGTTGGGAGGTTCTTTCTCTATTTTTTGTGCCACCATCACATCGCATCACATAACTCTTTTCCCATTCAACTTTCACTTTCCTCACCAGTTTTGCCACTTGGCACAAATCTAAGTGTCCTCACTTCCTATAAATAGGAACCCTTCTTCCATTTTCTTCATCACTTCCATTTCATTCTTCCATCTTCAAGAGCTTAGAGAGAGAGGGAGTGATCTAGAGAGAGAATTAGAGGAGAAGAAGAAGAAAAATGTAAGAAAACTTCAAGATTTTAGTAAGGAATTTAGTATTTCTTTTAAACATCTTAAGAAGTATTTCTAGAGTAAAAATTATGAAGCTTGAAATTTATGATTTGCATGATTATATTTAGTTGTCTAAATGAAGTAAATTTTACTTGATAAAGCATGTTGTTAGATCATATAGGCATTTGGTGATTTGCATGTGATTTAAAAGACATGATTTTTGTGATAAGTTTCTGAAATATGAAAAATAGATTAAGCATGAAATGGTATGAAAAACATGTATCTGTATTGACATGCATAATGCATCAAGTGTCTTGTTAAACTTTTTATCTCTGAGAGATTTCTATTTTCTCCCTCCACTATCTCATCTAGAAAGACATGAGAGGACTGCTCCCTGTGGATGACGGCATACCCTCTAAAGAGAGTAATAACGTGAATTATCTGTTAGAGGTCACCTTTGGCTAAGTACTGTCGTGGCTATAGACCATCTAGTAGGACTACTGTGGTTGGCATAGCCGTTGTCATAGATCTTATCATGGTTTGGCAAGTCAAAAATGTGCTGTGAGCAAATTGCCGATATATATCTGATCTGGTCATTCCACATGGGTAGTCAAAAATTCATATCTGCCCTCAGTAGATGGAAGTCAGAACGACTTTGTGAAGCATGACACGAAAATCTAAGCATTTCATGATTTATTTGATTTTCTCTATTATCAGCATGATTTATTTGATTTTCTCTATTATTAGCATGATTGATTTGATTGTTGTGACTACGACATGATGGATCTGATTTTTTTTAATAAACAAAGTGTTTTCATAAATGAAGAAATGACCCTGATGTGACCCCTGATAGTAAGTATTGATAACATAATTACTCACTTTAAAAATTTTATGACGTTATTTAAATACTGTTTTTCTTAATGAGTATATGAAACTCACCTATTTTCATGCCCCCAAATGAGGAAGATAGTGAGGAACCATTGACCTACCCCTTAAAGTCTATGAGGATCTCGTGGATCCACAAACCTTGAGTGCATGACTTGTCCTGCACTCTGATGAGTCCATTCACATAGTAAAAGAAGTGGCCCTTTTTGTATTTTGATATTTTGTATTTTTTTGTCACTTTTGACCTCACTTATATATGTTTAATTGGAACTCATATATATTTTGGTTGTAATAATTTGCTCCGCTGCATACAATTATTTATTATGCACTCTTAATCTGTTTCTGTATCTGGCACCCTTATGCCTTAATTAGCATTTGGGATGTCACAGATACTTTTAAATATTTTTATACATATGTTTCACGTTCAAGCAATAGAAATATTGTCACTTTGGATAGTTCCCTCAATATTATTACAAGCAAGGGCAATACCAAGATTAGTCCTACCATTGTCATGAAAAATATATTATATGTTCTCAGATTATGTAATAATCTTATGTTAGTAAATAACTGTAATATCCAACTGTGTGCTATCATAAACCCTTATTTGATAAGGTATTTTAGTCATATGATTTATTTACTAATTTTAAAAAAATATATTTCCTATTTTAAATAAAATGAATTTAAAAGGGATTAACAATTTAAGTACAATTATACTAAAGTGAAAAAATGAACCTTTAAAATTTTAAGAAAAGAGGTATTTTCAATAATAGTATTTTGTAAGAATTTTATAATTCAATTTTTTTAATTGTTATTACTTTAAATGAATTAAAATATATATATATATAATGATAATAACAATAATAAAATAAAAAATATATATTATATATGAACTGAACTAAACTTTTATATATAGATGTGACGTTAGGGGTATGGGGATGATCAAATCAACTCCTAGAACCCACTCAACATATACAATACTAAAACTTAATCGTCTATAAAATTCCTCCTTCTAATTGAATTTACAATCCTAAAATGAATGCAAAAACAAAGATTAGAAAAAATAAAACAAGGAAAAGGAAAAACGCCACAGACTTACAAATAAGTTAATTTCTGCTCCTTAGTTCAACAAGACTTTTGAAGACTCCTGCTTCTTGAACAACTTGAAGAAGTTAAAAATCAGCAAAATTCTAATTGAAGAAAAGTCTAAGCTTTTAAGAATTTCTCTCAAATTGATTGTAATTGGATGTGCTCACAACCTATGGGCAAAGATCTATTTATAGGTTTTCCCAGGATAATTCTAGATGATTACAATCTCTTGAAGAAATTAATAAAATAATATCTTAAATAAAATTATATCTAATTTTAGGATAATTGCATAATAAAATTTTTATTCTATCCCATCTAAATACAAGATAATTAATTAAATAATCATACAATAGAATTTACATTAAAATAATAATTAAAAATAGGATAGGCTTTATCCCATATAATTTCCATGTAAAACACATGGAGAAATTAATTAAAGCATGTGGGAATTAAATTAAAAACATAGAGAATTAAAAAGTGGGGTACAAAAGCCTTAAAATAATCTAAATAATTATAAAGTGGGAAGGGTCGATTTGGTTTGGGCAACCCACGTAAGGCCGACCGATTCGCATGGGCTGCGTGAAGCAGGCCCCATGAGTTGGGCCGCGAGCTGTGCATTGTGCTGGATGGGCCTGTTCTTAGCCCATTCGTATACGGCACGCATGTTTAGCCCCTCAAGCCTGCGCACACGTGGCTTAGTGGGCTGTGAGTGTGGGCGCTATTGTGCGCTTGTGTGATGTTTGTGTAGGCACGCGTGGACGTGGGGCGTGCGAACTGGGCCACATGCTCGGCACATGTGTGGGTAGCCTTATTCCCACGGGGACCTCTGTGTCCACGCGTTGAGGAAATTACATGCCTTTAATTTTCTTATAGGGTATAAAGTCAATTCAATTGGTTCATCATGGGACCTTGGAACATCGGTCGACATGGGGGCCAAGTATGATGTATGTGTATTATGACACATTTGTCTACCCGTTTTTTGACTTGGTCTGAACTGGGGCCCTGCTCTGCCTATCTTTTAGCGAACTAATCATATGAATTTTTAATTTGCAGTTGGTCTTCATATCTCCTTGAAAAAGATGTTAAAACATAGGTGAGGTTACTCATTTGGATATAATACAATTCCTTTCATGGCATGGCTAACATCTCGATCGTGTTGCCATGGCCACTTAGCAACAAGTGTCCTACTTCCCTGATTAGTTCCTCTGTCTTTTGATTTTTTTTCAATCTTGGTGGCTTTATGCATCATTTCGTCTAAGTTAACATAATTTTAGAGTTCAAGGATATTGGTAATATCCTTGTTTAGGCCCTCCAAGAACCGAACTATGGTGGCTTCTGGTTATTCATCAACTAGAGCCCTAATCATGGTTATCTCCATTTCCTTATAGAAGTCTTCCACCGACTTAGAACCCTAGGTCAGGCGTTGCAATTTCAAGTTCATGTCCCTGTCAAAATGAGCTGGCACAAATTACTTCCTCATGATGGATCTTAATTTTCTCCATATAGTGATTGGTAGGTCCCTCTCCCATTCTTTGAGAAGGGCTAACTGATCCCACCATACTGAGGCATAGTTGGTAAACTCAAGGGTGGCGAACTTAAACTTTTTCTCTTCACTACAGTTGCAGAAGCTGAAAATGCAATCAATTTTTCGCTCGCATTCAAGGTAGGCTCCGGGGTCATTCTACCCTTGAAAGGCTGATATCTAGAACTTGAAGTCATGGAGGTCCCTGTTTGCCTCTTCGTGATGGCCTCCCTGTCTGTCACCAACATCATTGCCACAAGATCCTGTCTCTTCTTGCACTATTGGTGTCGGACACAACTACGGTGTTCGCCTCGCTGCTGGTGATCCATGCAGGTGGCCATGTTTTCTTTTTGGACACTTAACTAAGTGAACATGTCCAGAACCCTTTCTTCCATGGTGGCTGGTCAGCTATTGGCACTTTGGTGAAACATTGTGGAGTTCTTACAAAAACAATAGTTATTGAAAACAATAACTCTCTCCCACCTTTGCTCATGTTTACCTTGCAACCTCTCCATTGAGAACTTTGTCTATCAAGTTGAGCATCCGGAATCGAAATCACTTGTATCGGGTCTATACGTTAGTCCTTACGACACAACAAGGAACTGTAAAAGGATTTGATTTCTACAAAGGTCAGAAACAAGCACATAAAAAAAAAGAACAGTGTGTCTTTCGTGTGTTAAGAAACTAGTATCGATTAGTCGCTTAAATTTATAATGGAACAACGTAAAACAAAAATAGAAACGTAGATAAAAAAGATTGACAATATGAACTAATGCATAGGGACCCGATCAATCCCGATGGATAGAATCGGTAGGTGTATCCATTTATACTACCCCCAGTTTGTCGGTTATGCTCTAGGACTGGTCAAGTTTCTTCATTCAATGTTGATGTAAGATTATAGAAAAGCAATTCAAAAATTAAATATGGATAATGTCCTGAATGAAAATAAAAGTTTTCACTCGTACCTGTTAGGTGAGGTACTCTGCCTTTGGTTTCTCAAAGGTTTTCCAGTCACCAATCAAGTGGCTATTAAGCTTTTGTTATGCAAAATGTAAACAACGTGTCAACTGCCTTATGGGGTGCAATTGGGGTTTTTTTTTTAATTTTTTATATATGTAATATTTTTTTTGTAATAATAGAACAAATATGAAATTAGTTGAAACCAAATAGAATGGATTCAAGTAATATTCAAACGAATTAACAATCAAAATAAATTTGAATATTAATTTAAGAACAAAAATGCTGAAAGCAATAAAGATAGTTTTGGATTTTAGGAGCCTAAACTCTAATACAAAATGATGCGGGAGGGTGTGGGGAAGATTGAATCAAATCCTATAACTCACTTAACATATGCAATATCAAAACTTAACTGCCTAGAAAATTCCTCATTCTAATTGAATCTACAATACTAAAAGAAATGTAAAATTAAAGACTAGAAAAAATAAAATAAGGAAAGAAAAAACACCACAGACTTACAAATAAGTTGATCCCCTCTCCTTAGCTTAACAAGACTTTTGAAAACTCCTGCTACTTGAAGAACTTGAAGAAGTTAAAAATTAGCGAAATGCTAATTGAAGAAAAGCCTAAACTTTTAATAATTTCTCTTAAATTAAGTGTGATTGAATGTACTTACATCATGTGGGTAAAAGTTTATTTATAGGCTTTTCCAGGATAATTTTAGATTATCACAATCTCTTGAAAAAATTAATAAAATAATATCCTACATAAAATTCTATCTAATTCTTGGATAATCGCATAATAAAAAATTTATGCTATCTCATCTAAATACAGGATGATTAATTAAATAATTGTAAGGATAGAATTTATATTAAAATAATAATTAAAAATAGGATAGGCTTTATCCCGTGTGATTTTCATGTAAAACACTTGGGGAAAATGATTAAGACTTGTGAGAATTAAATTAAAAACATGGAAAATTAAAAAGTGGGGTCCAAAAGCCATAAAATAATTTAACTAATTAAGAAGTGGGAAGGGCCGACTGGGTTTGGGCAACTCGTGCAAGTCGGGCCAGCTGGGCCTGTGCGCGTGCGCCTGGTTCTGCATGCAGGCTTAGCGAGCCACGAGTGTGGGCATTTTTGTGCGTTCATGTGCGGTCCGTGCAGGCAAGCGTAGGTGTGCGCATGCATGAGGCATGCAGGTTGGGTTGCACGCTTGACACATGTGTGGGTAGCCTCGTTCGCGCGTGGACCTCCATGTCCATGCGTCGAGGAATTTTCTTGTCTTCGGTTTTCTTGTGGGGTATAAGGTCACTTCGATTGGTTCATCACAGGACCTTGGAACACCGTGACATAAGGGACCAATATCCTGCATGTGCATTGCGATACATGTGGACTCCACAGGCACCCACACCTAAACTACACTTGGGCTTTCTTCTTGGGCTGAGATTTTTGGGTCGAGTTATTCTTTAGCTATGAGGCCTGTTACCCTTCGAGTTTCTCGCACCTTCTGTTGTCATTTTTTCCTAAGCTGAGATTTCTATTTGGTGGATTCAGCCTTACTGTTTGATACTTGATCGAGATAGAGTAGCCTAGAGTACTGTTACTCCGTGATTGTTTCCTTTCACTTCCCAAAAGTTCATCAATATTGGTCTGCTTCTTACCTTCCGCTTAGTTTTGGTTTGTCCTTAGTGGGTACAGCGTCAAGATGCATGCATGTATAAGTAAACATACACATAAATACATAAATGAAAGAGTAAATATATATGTATAAATATATAAATATATAAGTATAAATATATACAGATGTGTGTGTGTGTATATATCTAAATATATATGTATAAATATAAACCCAACAAAAAATACCATTAATCCAACCTTAAATGGTGTTTTTATAATTATGTGTATTAGATTAAAGTTAAAACTTTGCATATAGGTGTGTGTATATATGGGAAAGAAGGCAAACCCGTAAGTAGCCACTTCGGCCTGGTCTGATGTGACACCACTACACCGAATGGTGTTAGTGCCTCAACCAGCTTACTGGGACGAGCTTCGAGCAGGCCAGATGTTGCAACTCTAGCTCCACTCCACAGCAAACTGTCGACCATATCCTTACATCTACGGTTGGGAGTGGTTGCATGTGTATGGAAGGTTTGGATCAACTAAACTTTTCCCTTAAGTCTTCTTCTACAGCACAACTTCTTCCTCATTTCTTCTACCAGCAAACAAAGCAACAAGTAAACCTTGAGTTGAGAAAAAATTAGAAGCTTTGATGGTGATGACATTTGGGAAAACAGAACATGTGAGTGTGCAAGTGAGATTGAGAGTCCAAAATTTAGTTTCGATTTAATATTGTGTAGGAGGCTTCGACCGAAGCCATTTTATGTAATATTTCTAAAAGTTGTAGACCTATACCGAGGGGAAGGTCTGGTGCGTATTCTCTTTTTTTTTTCGATTTAGGTAAGTTCCTTTCCTTCACAACTTAATTTTTTTAAAAATCATTTAGCATCTAAGTATCCATTTGATAGTTCCTCAAGCCCAAAAATCCCAGTAAGCTGCAATTTGGAATCCTTTTTTCTGTTGCTCTTCCACCCGCGAACTGTGCAGGTAAACCAGTTATTCTTCTTTCAAATTTAGTTTTTGTCTTCAATCTTTTTGCAGTTTTTAGTTAGGTTTTAATTAAATTAAGTTGTTAAAGGGTTAAGAATCAATTGTTGAAGCCAAACAGATCTTAAAACCTAAAATCTAACCAAAAATACAATTTTGGTTTTGCAACACTGCTTAGGCAAGTTGCAGAACAATTTTTCATTTCAGAATCCTTTTCTTCAGACGTTTGAGTCCAGATTTTGATCTTCTTTGAGGTAAGATGGGTTATATTATGGGTGATACGAGTATGATTTTTCTAGATGTTAATTTCATTCGGTAAATCTTTTCAAAAACTAAAAGAAAGTGGTGATTTAAGCTGAAATGGGTGAGTGACTTAGCATTACATTTCTTTTTGATGATTATTTATTGTTCTTGATGAGAATATGGTGTTTAACTTTAACAGATGATAGCTGATGTTAAAAAAATGGAATATGAAAATTGGGATGAAAACAGAGGCTCAATTGCCTTTGCTAAGTAGATTGGGCTATTTGGGAAAGATTAATAAAACCAAAATAAAACTATAAAAAGGTATTAAATTGGATTGGGAAATTTGTAAAATGTAAATGGAATGGAAATTGGATAATTGTAATTAACTAATGTATTGGTAATATATAAAATTAAAAAAAAATTAAAATTACAACAAATTAATTAAAAGACCATAAAATAAAATGAAAACCAATTAAAATATCGCAATTAATTAAAAAGAAAAAAAATATCAAATAATAAATAATAAAAATTTAATTAAAATAATTTAATTAATAATATAAGTAAGTAAATAATAACGATTATACATTTCAAAAGTTATAAAGGATAAAATAATATAAAAAATAAAATAAATACTAAAGAGTCTAAAACAAAAATAATATAGTGTCTAGTTAAATTTAGTTCACTGATTTTCTTTGAGGGATATTGAGGTTAATAGGGGAGCCACTAGGTTTTGGATATGATATTGGGTTTCATTTATGGAACCAGGTTTAGTGGTCGATGACCATGAACTGATTGTGTACATGTCTTGGAACTCCATGACGTAGACGATGACGACCAGAGTGATAACTGATTGATGATTACTAGAGGGTACTGAGTGATTTGTATATATTTATTTACATCTTTATTGTTACTAATTGATTGCACTTCCATCTTTAACTAGTTGGTGACTTGAACCCTCCATGGAAGTAGTGTAAGCAGTTGCGTACGTAATTTTGTAAACAGTAGAATTAAAATTAAGATAATTAATTTAATTAGAACTCACAAATATATTGTTGGAGCTTGATAGATCTATCAACTAGGAAAACAAATAAATCAGCCACTCATGGAGAGCTTTTCAACACATATGAGTTCTTGAAGAGTAAAGAAAAGAAGAAATATGAAGAAGAAAAAACTTGCAGAAGCAGCATAAGCTGCTATGTGTAGCGTCAGGAAGAAGAGAGAGATGATGGATCTGTTTGGCAGTTGCCCTCTTTATAGAAAAAGAGCTAAGGTTTTCTTCCTTTGTTGATTAAGATCCTTTTCATTGATTTTTGGTTTATCCCAAGCCTTCCAGAACATTTTTTCTTGATTTTTGGCCCTAGATCTTGGCTGGAATGATATTTTTTTCAAATTTAAAAAGTACACATTTTCATTTAAATCTGCTACTGTGGGCGACTCTTAGCCTTGCCCAAAGCTAAGTTGTCTAGGGCAGGACCCAAGCCTTGTCCAAGGCTTATTTATGAGCTAATGACTCTTTTTACGAATTCTTCATCTTTTCGTATTATTTTTCCTTGTTTCATCCTTATATCATGTTCTGCAACAAAACATAGAAAATAGCTCAGATTAGATAGCATACCATCAAGTTTAACATCTCAAAAGTAGTTAATAATGATGTTATTTTTAGGCACTATCAATAGTAAAGATGTCAAGTTTACCAAGCATGCCTGAGTTTCATTTTCTATTGATAAATATAAATATGAGGTATTATGTGGTGTGGTCCCTATGTAAGCTAGACATATATTGTTGGGATGACCATACCAATATGACCAGATGTGTCCATGACGAAGGAAAGAATCTGTATTCCCTACATCTAAACGATTTAACCCATGTCCTCATGCCACTGTCTCGAAAGGAGGTATGTGAAAACCAACTTAAGCTTAAAAAGTCATATGAAGAATTTACTGGTAGAGAAAAAAGGAAGAATAAAGCCCAAGTAGAGACCAAAAAGTGTTATCTTGTGCAACTGTTAAGGAGTATCACAGTACTCAATAAATTACTTAATTTATGTCTTGCCTTCTTTGTCTTTGCAAGATGAGATCATAGGAGGTTTGGATTCGAGGATGAATCCTTTCGAAGAAGGGGAAGATGATGTGACCTTGGATGAGAAGAACTCCCACGACAAATGGGTGATGGGTGTCAAATCCACCAAAAATGAATTCATATTCAACTAATAATATAGAATTATAGTAGTGGTAAACATGGTCGAATTCGCAAGATATCGAGAATCACTTTTCCCTTATGACCAACAGATAAAAATAAAGATAGAGGGCGCTTTTTCTTTTTTTTTTTAAATTGAAGATAGTAGGAAGGAAACAATTTTACCAAAATAAATCTTAGCTTAAGAAATCGAATATCCTTGAAAGTAAATAGAGAATTAATAAGATATGTGAGTATTCTCAGTTAAAGAAATAACTTCTTTCCTATTATATAATTGATCATTGATAGAATAATATGGTTTTGATGAAAATAAGGTAGCAAATCAGTTCTAGTTGTGAAAACATTCCGACAACTAATTCTCACTTAGTTTTACACCAACCAAGAAACGTTCATTGGTTGATCCTTACTAGCAGACAATCCTAGAAATGTTCCTAGGATTCAATATATCAATAACAATAAGATTTAGAAGAACCTAGTTCTAGCTATCAGATTCAGCTGCGTGAACGGCTCAGTTATGTTATATTTCCTAGTTCGAGAGTAAATCACCATGAGGTGCCGGAATATCCTAAACAATTACAAGTTTAAAATAATTTGCCTGGCAGTATGCTGTCCTATCATTTGCCTAATGGGCCTGTTCAAACAGTAAACAACAACAATAGTTATATATATAGAGAAATAAACAAATACTGTAATTCAGTGGAATCAGAATTTAAAATATTTAGATCTCACAATACAAATTGGAATTCGTTAGTAACTGGGAAAAACAAAGTTATCAGTCGCTCATGGCAGGTTAATTACAAAATGATGTTCTTATGATTGCTAGGAAGAAATGAAGAAAATCTTAGAAGAATTTTTGCTTCAGTGTGCGACGACCAAGGTGTTTTCTCCTTTGACTTCCTACTTTTTTAAACCCAAGAGGGTCTCTTATTTGGCCAGGGGTTTTCAGTGATTTTTTACTCTTTTCTAGCTTCTCAGAATCATCATCTCCTTAATTTTTAGTTTCTTTTTTAAGCTGCAGCAGAAATCTTCTTTTAATTTCAAATGTGCACCCTTTTCTATTTTAAACCAATTGTACTCGACTAAGCCTTGGTCAAGGCTTAGTCAATATTAATTCTGCATTTATCTTGCTATCATGACATTAGTTGTGCCCAAGGGTTAATTGTGTCTTAGCACACTTCTATTTTTGGAAAACTGTAAGCCTCGCTTGAGGCTTAGTGGTGCATATTTGAAATCGTAGTACCTCTTATGCATTAGCCTTACCTAAGGTTTGATTGTGCGTCCCAAAGTCTATTATTGCTATAGGATTTAAGCCTTGCTCAAGGCTTATACCATGACTAACAATTGTTCCACGAACCCTACTCTTTTATGTTGTTTTTCCTAACTTTGGACTCTATCTCCTATCTAGCATTAAAA
>NW_019028897.1:0-20906 GCF_000150535.2 Carica papaya
TTGGAAGAGAATCGATGTTCAAGGAACGGGTGTAGTTGATTTTTTCAAAAATTCAAGCATGGTGGTGAACGGAACCTTATCTTGGGGTTACTATAAATTGTGCCAACATTGAAGGAAGAATCACTACATTTGATACGGGCAAAGAGGTTTTTATAAACACAAGTCTGCCTAGTAATACCAATAGGCTTTTTACGTTCATGTGGTTCTACCCATTAGGTGAATTTTTAACAGTTTGTGTTAGTCAATGTATAACCGAAGGATGGAGGATGGTTAGTGATTTAACGTGTGGGTTTTACATGAAATTGGTGTAGAGGAGTCTTGGAGTAAATTGTATAGAATTGATCCCATTTCTGGGTTATATTGGTGTTGGTATCATGCATGATAAGCTAGAACTCGAAGAGACAAGTATAGTGGCTCAATCTATAGCTTAAGGCAGAGTATGTTGCTGCAAAAAGTGCAGTGAATTAGACCATCTGGCTTAGGAATGTGCTTAATAACCTTGATCAGAAGCAAAATGACCCTACAGCCATGTTTTATAACAACAAATCAGCTGTGTTCATTACCAAGAACCATGCGTTTCATGGCATGACCAAATACATCAAGATTAAATGTTACTTTGTGAGAAAAGTGGAGGAGGAAGAAGTTTTTTTTTACCATTGCAAGTTAGAGCAGCTGGCTGATGTTCTTGCCAAACCACTTCCCAAGCATAGGTTTGAAGCCTTAAGATACAAGATTGGCATTGTTAGCAAAGTTAGTGCCGAAGGCTTGACAAATTTGACTGTCAACCGAAAAAGTTTTATTATATCTAAGTATATGTTTTATATTGTTTGGTTTTTGAGTTGTAGGAAGTTTATGTTAGTGTATAACCTAGTTTTGCTATGTCGAGAAAATATTCTCCGCAGAATGAAGACTGAATTAAGGATATTTTTATTTGAATACGCTTTTATTTAATGAAGGCTAACTTCCATTCACTAAAAACTTCGACAGTAATAAAACATAAACACAAGAAAGAATTAAACAGAATGCATAAAGCATAAGATTTGAAATGTTAGAAATTCAATGAAGCAAACAAACCAATTGGAAATTTCTCAGCTGATATATAACATCATGACTAGTGTGGACAATAAGCTACAGCATATTGCAAATCAGTTGAAATTTTAACGAGCAAATCATTCCAAATTTTAATTATTTTCATATCAAGTTCTTTAAATTAGGTCCGATCAAGAGTAGATTCAACAAATTCAGAAAGTTGCAAATGAGAGGAGAACCAGAAAAGATCCATTGACTGTTCAAACTCTTAGATAATGCTCTTGATCCCTATAAAAGCACTTGATTAGGAGAATTTAACAAAATTACTAAACTTGTTATAAACATATCCTACAGTATCCACTAAATAAGTCTTGAGTTCTCGACCATGCTATGTTTGAAGGCTCCAGCAGACTTATATAAGGAAATTCAATCATATTCATGTGAGAGATTGAGTATTGGGCATGTATCTTGTTCTTTTAATTATGAAAATAGGAAAGTTTGTATTGGGAAAACTATGATAAAGATATGGATTCAATGCCTGGTTGGGATACTTGGATCTGCATGGGTTTTGAAATGAGCACTTTCTTCCTTCAGTAGTTTTGAAGTGTCAGAGTAGTATTTAAATCAGATTGGCTTTTTTAAGCTCAGTTTTAGATGCAGATTTAGGTCCATTTTTAGATTTAGTTGTTGGAAGGAGAATAGCTTTGTTCAAGGAAGATTGAGCCCTTGGAAAGCTCAAGCAAAGAAAAAACCACTGCTTCCTTACCTCCCGTACAAATCATCCTTTCTGAAGACAAGGGCTTTAATGCTAAAAGAGAGGCTCATTTTGAAAAAAGAAAGTGACATCATGGAAGTCAAAGAAAGTTTACGAGAGCAGCTTCCTCTCATAAACATTTTAGAATGTTATTTTAAAATGGCAGTGGTTATGTAACATAGCATAAATGTCTATTTTCTCATTCACAGACCTATTCTTTTGGAGGGTATCCACACCAGAAGACTCACGGATGGTCCGTTCTCTTTGCAAGGAAGATGAAATAATCTGCTTAAAATTACGCCTTGCAATGTCAGATCTGATCTGGTTAATAGAAACACTATGTTGTGTACTAATTATTTTGTGAAAAATTACAGTAATGTTTCATATTTCTGATTCTTCCTTTCAAGAAAAATAAATAGGTTGTTCCAGTGCAATTATTAATAAAAAATATGAACCATTTGGTATCTGAAATGTTTGGGCGCTAGATTGGCTCCAAATTTCAGTATCTATCAAAGAACAAAGTGTAGCAAACCTTTTGTTACTTGAGGGACATGAAATTACAAGTAATAATTTAGCAGATGAAGTTGAGAAGCTATTCATCAAACAAGTTGCAGAAGACAACCCGAGAAAAGCCATGAAATATCCTAAACATCATCAAAGAAAAGAATCACATTCTGTAACGTTTTTCATTGGTGAGTTCCTTTTGACCCTACTATGTTAGTATTTCAACATCTCTTCTTCAGACTTTTGGCTCATACATTTCTTCTTTGTTGGGTAATTCACACAAATTATGTGAATCTTAAATTCACACAAACTCTATTCCCTCCAAATACAAAGAAATGGAAAACTCAAACCCTTTGTGAAAGTCAAATACATAAAATAATATTATCATGACAAACACTTAATAAGGAGATGCGGAGTTCAGCACTTCATGTGTAACTTACAAGAAATGAACATGAAATGAAAAGCCATTAAAACTCACAAGATCCACATTATATTTTCTCTTTTAAAAATTAGAAGAAACTCAAAACTAATTGCAAGAGAAACACGTCCAAAAGATAATCAGCAGAAAAGAAAAAATATCAGGCAATGGTATTACACAAACAGCAGCAGTAAAAATTGGTAGTAACATCCTGAAGCTGCATATTCAGGTTCCAAGATTTATAACTTATATATATATATATATATATATATATTGTAAGAAGTTAATTTATAGGAAGTTAATCTACTATCTACAGACTGAATTGCTCGAGAAGTTTGCTGATACTGATGCCCCTAAAGAGTTTTTCGCTTGTCTTGATATGCAACTTAATAAAGTGAACCAGTTTTATAAAACCAAGGAGAAGGAGTTTATGGAGATTCTCTTACACCTAAACAATGCTATCAAGCAACAGCATGGTAAAGGAGCTTCTGTGGAGGATTCAAATGAGGATGTTTTTATATCATGCACCATTTCCTCTGGTAACTAATCAGCTTTCAACTCATTTAGTGAGGAACACAGAATGATTATAAGAAACTCTTAACATGATTTGTGTTTTAATTTTTGGTTATTCCTGATATGATATATTACATTTTACTCATTAAGGTTTTATATACATGCTGACAAATGCATGCATCGATGAGCATACTACATATATATATACATATATATATATAAGTTATAAATCTTGGAACCTAAATATGCAGAATTTGATACCCTGTACTTAAAAAGAAAAATGTTATAGTCAATGAATTCTGAAGTTGCTTAAAGTGATGAGGTAAAAGTGAATAACAGTTAAAAGTGTGAGATAATGATGGTAAACATAATATTTTTCGGCCTTAAAAGGGCTTATTAGTTTGATTTTCTTTTTGTTTTCCTTGGATACAGAGGAGAAATCTGTGAACAACAGAAGAGAAACACAACAAGTGCAAGAGCAAGATGGCGTACACTGAGCTCTACAAAGGGTTGGATTATCTCAAGACTTACTGGTATCATTTTAAGATCATGAATAATCAAAGTTGGATCAAATCCACATACGCTGAGATTTTCTCTTATTGTTATTTATTAAGATTTTGAAGAGTTTGACAAAGTAAGTGGATCAAAGGACATTTACAAATGTTTCTTTTTGGTTCCTGGACGTAATGCAAATGAGATTTTCTCTTATTGTTATTTATTTATTTATTTTTAGTTCAGGTCACTGGAAAAGAAGTTCTTCCCATTTATCTAAAAATAGTTGAAAATTCATATTTCAACAACTCAGACAAAGTAATTGGAGCCTAATATTTCATAAAATCCTCATTTGAATATCACAAACTGATGATACAATTTCTCAACATATTAAACTATCATCTTCTGTGTTACACATATTCTTCTTCTCTTATGGATTTAAACCCAGAAAATTATCTAGTATATATAATCATATTCATAAAGAGGCAAAAATCCCAACTATCTGTACCATTTTTCAGGTTGTCTGCAATCTATGTCTAAACCCATAAATATTATTCATTTATAATTTTATGGTCGAGTTTGGAGTTGCAATAATGAGCTCATGAAGAAACAACAATGTCAAATACTTGGCCTACTCACCCTCTTGCAATTTCGCGCCGTAGGCTCATCCAAAACACCTACTAAGGCTTTAGCAAAGCCAAGATCTCCTCCATTCAGCCCAAAGCAGAAATCAACCGCCAGTGAAGCAACATTAGTTATTTCTCTCAATTTTTATGGCTGTATGATCCAAACTTTCCAAATATATTGAACAAGCTTAATCTAATTAACTAATAAAATTTAATGCTTTGTTAAGAAATGTGAAACCAGGCCATCGTGATTGTATAAATGAGTTGCAAAAACATACACACAGCTATAACACCTGCATCAGGTTTTAGCAGCACAAATACAAGAACAAACAGAAAAAGCAGGCACATATACATTAAATACTACAGGGTCAAATTATTTTTATTAGAGCCGCTCAGACGAGCAAATGCGTTAGCTGTGTTGAACAAGGAGAACATAAAAGAGAGAGCAAATCTAATACTATGCTAACGAGGTTCCAAAAAAAAAAGGTCTCAGGTTGATCTCTAATTTCCAAATGATGCTCGAATGTTTAGCATGCTTAACAACTATACAGCCAAGCCAAAAGAAGAGGAAATAAGGCCAACAAGGATATTCATTGCATCACAAAATGTTGAATACTTAGCATATGCAACTTCATTTATTCTGGAGCCATATGCTCATTAAAAGCTTCTACTAAGGCTTTAACAAACCCAAGGTTTTCCTCCAGCTCAGCCCAAAGCAGAATTTAGGCACCAGTCAAGCAATGAGAGGTATTTTTTCCCTTTTTGTGGATGTATGATTCAAAGTTTCCAAATGTCTTTAACTAATTTAATATAATTAATCAAGAAAAAATTTAATCTTTGACAATACAAATTAAGTCATTACGACTATGTACACTAGAACGTCCCAAAAATTTGTCTTAAAAAAACTTGGAGAGCTTCCGAAAAATTACAGCTTATTCATACAGATGCTGCTGGACCTCAAAAAATGCCATCGTTACAAGTTAGTCTTTACTACATTTTTTTCATTGATGATTTCACAAAAGTGTGTTGGATTTTTTTCTTGAAATTCAAATCAGAAGTTGCTGGTGTATTTTTGAAGTTCAAGAAAATGGTAGAAAATCAAAGTGGCTGTAAAATTCAAGCGTTGAGGTCAGATAATGGAAAGGAATATACTTCAACAGAGTTTAATTTATTTTGCGAAGAAGCTGGCATTGAACATCAGCTTACTGTTCCATACACTCCGGAACAAAATGGAGTTAGCGAAAGAAGGTAATGGAGATGGCCAAATGTATGTTGCATGAGAAAGAGTTACCAAAAATGTTTTGGGCAGAGGCAGCCAATACAACAGTTTTTTTGCAAAATCGACTTCCAACCAAAGCTTTGGTAGATAAAACTCCGTTTGAAGCTTGGTATGGATATAAGTCTTCATTAAATTTTCTTAAAGTATTTAGCTGTGTATGTTTTGTTCACATGCCACAGGTAAAACGTGACAACCTTGACCAAAAAGAAATTCCAGGCATCTTTGTCGGTTATAATTCAGTTTCTAAAGCTTACAAGGTGTATCATCCTCAAATAGGAAAAATGACAATCAGTAGGGATGCACACTTTAATAACGATGAACAATGAGATTGAAAAAATTTGCAGAAGAAAAATAGTTATTCAAAAGAACCAGAAAATGTTGTTACTAAAGAGAAACTAGCAGATTCATGGCAAGAAGAGCTGGAAGATGATCTTCCACTTAGAGGTACAAGGTCAATTTCAAACATCTATGCAAGATGTAATGTGGCAATTTGTGAACCTGGTGATCCTGAAGAAGCATCACAGGATTCAAAGTGGAAGAAAACAATGGAGGAGGAGCTATTTATGATTACAAAAAATAAAACTTGAGAGTTGGTTAAGAGACCTGAAGGAAGAAAGGTCATTGGCGTCAAATGGGTGTTCAGAACAAAGCTAAATACAGACAGCTCTATCAAAAAACATAAGGCCAGACTCGTCGTTAAAAGGTATACTCAAATATATAGTGTTGATTATTCTGACACCTTTGCTCCTATGGTAAGGTTAGATACAATCAGGTTGCTGCTTGCATTATCAGCACAAATGGGATGGAAAGTATTTCAGCTGGATGTCAAATCAGCCTTTTTAAATGGCTTCTTGCAGGAGGAGATATATGTAGAGCAGCTTGAAGGATTTGTGAAACAAGGTGAAGAAGACAAGGTCTACCTGCTTAAAAAGGCTCTTTATGGTTTGAAACAAGCACCAAGAGCTTGGTATAGGAGGATAGATGTGCACTTGATAGGTTTTGGTTTTGTTAAAAACTTATCTGAGGCCACTCTTTATGTGAAACATAAAGATAATGACACACTCATTGTGTCCTTATATGTTGATGATCTTCTGGTGACAGGAAATAATACAAAACTGGATGAAGAATTCAAAAAGGAAATGATGCAGACTTTTGAAATGACAGATCTTGGTCTCATGACCTATTTTCTTGGAATGATGATCAGACAAGGAGAAAATAAAGTGTTCATTGGTAAAAAAAAAATATGTAAAGGAAATTCTAAAGAAGTTTAAGATGAAAGAATGCAAGGCAGTAAGCACACCAATGAATCAAAAGGAGAAACTAAGTAATGAAGATGGAGCTGATAAAGTTGAGGAAGGTTATTACAGGAGTTTGATTGGATGTCTGATGTACCTCACTGCAACAAGGCCTGACATTCTATTTGTTGTAAGTCTTTTATCACGATTTATGCATTGCCCTAGTAAAATGCATTTAATTGCACCAAAAAGAATATTAAGGTATGTCAAGGTACTGTTGATAATGGAGTTAAGTTTAAAAGATGTAAAAATTTCAAGTTGTGTGATTTTTCGGATAGTGATTGGGCTGGATCAGTTGATGATATGAAAAACACTTCAGAATATTGTTTCAATCTAGGCTCAAGGGTTTTCTCATGGTGTTTCAAGAAGCAGGAGATTATAACATAATCTACTGCAGAAGCTGAATTTATAGCAGCAACAGCCGCTGCAAATGAAGTTTTATGGTTAAAAAAAATCTTGTGTGATTTAAACATAAAGCAGAAAGAAAGCACTAAAATTTTTGTTGACAACCAAGCAGCCATTGCAATCTCAAACAATCCAGTGTTTCATGGGAAAACCAAGCATTTCAACATCAAGCTCTATTTTTTGAGGGAGGTGCATCAAAATGGAGAAGTGACACTAATTTACTGTAGGTTGGAGATCAACTAGCAGACTTGTTCACAAAGCCTCTTCCCATAAGCAAGTTCGAGCTTCTAAGGCAAAGAATTGGTGTTTGCAGTTCCAAAAGGAAGGAGGAGTGTTAAAACGTGTTTTTGAACTGCACGTGATTTTTTTTTTTTGTTGGACTCAGTCAATAAGGCAGACCTAGTCTTTAGAATGTTGATAATATGGTTCCTGGTTTGTAACTTTATCCTAGGAACACGTTTTTATCCTCTATTTTTGCTATTTAAATGTACTACTGCTGATCAAATGAATAGTTTTTCATCAACATAAAGTTTAAGCTCTGCATCTTCTTCTTCCTTTGTTTCTGTCAACTTCAAATAAAACAACAACTACTAGTTTTTCTCCAATGGTCTAAACAACTTTAAAGTCGAGTTTAGAGTTACGCTAAGGAGCTCATAATGTCAAATACTTAGCCTACACACTCGCTTTTATTTTGGTGCCAGAGGCTCATCCAAAACCCCTACAAAGGCTTTAGCAAAGCCAAGGTGTCCTCCATTAAGCCCGAAGCAGAAATCTACCTCCAGTCAAGCAACATTAGTTATTTCTCTCAATTTTTGTGACTGTGTGATCCAAACTTTCCAAAAGGGATTAAATTTAAGGGATCAAAAGGGATTACTCACACCAACATTGATTCTTGCTGGTGGAGCTGCAAATCATGAATATAATCAGACATGCCTAAAATATTTCTCCCAAATGCCCTCGTAATTTCTTGAAGAACTATATCTTGCTTTCTCATCTTTAACAATATTACATAATTACTCTCAAGACTCCATCAAAGACAATAAACAACTAACAACCATAAAATTCCTCTGCAGAGTCACCACCAATCAAGACTCCATCAAAGACAATAAACAACTAACAACCATAAAATTCCTCTGCAGAGTCATCGCCAATCAAGACTCCATCCATGGGGATTCTCTCAATTCATCCCCTTGAAAAATTCTTCATTCCACAAATTGTTCCTATGTACATTAGATGCCTAGAAGAACAATCCATAAAGGAAAATAGAAGCAGAGAAGCACAAAATGAAAAATTTCAAATCAGCAAAATGTTCATCTCATTACATTGAATTTTTCAAAGAGGCTCAAAGAGCCATATTCACTTACATCAAATTTTAACAGGACTCTAACAGTGGTACTCACCTATTACATCAAATTTCTTTCCAACGAAGCAATACAGGATATTACTTCCTTTCCAATGGTCTAAACAAATCAATATACAGCATTACATTCAGCTAATTGACGTATCAAAGACTCTTCCCTAAGTGCAGCCCTGTTTCTTATCTCACTCATCTCAAGCTTAAGTTGATTGCTTGCCATCTCCTCACTTTTCATCTTGATCAGCTCAGCAGGTTTGATATCTCCACAAAGAACCTTTCTCCTCAAGTCTGGATTTTTTGCATCCCTCAGGTTGAACAGAACGGACCTGTACTTCGTCTTTTGATTTCCAAGGCAAGTACCCATCTGAGCAAACATCTCAGACTCAACCATTGCAGCAACCTCAACAGGATCCCCAAAACGCATATTCTTTCCAATCTTTCCCCTGGATTCTGATGCTACCTTTGAGAAGGCTTCCTCAAGCATGGCCCTGACTTTTTTTCTTGATGCATCTTCCACTTTCTGAGATGAAGGTTGAACAGGAGTTTGCAATGGCATCTTGAGGCGAATGATGAGCCCTTTGTTCGAAGCTTTGGTGGACTCTTCCATCTTCAGAGATGAGGGTTGAAGAGGGGACAAGTTTGAAACATTTTCAGAACTAGGATGAGGAGGAGGCGCTGGACGCAACTTGATGCGAATGATACCTGGCCGCGTCAAACGTTTTGAGACTTCGATTTCTCTCTTCGTCCACACATCGATAAGCCGGGAAGATGCAGAGCAGATCTTTCGGCTCTTGTGCTTGCAGAGATTTTGCAGCTTCTTGTAGATGTTGTGGGTTTTGATGAGTTCAGTGTTGAAGGGACAAGTTTCAAGCTCCTTCAAACAATCAACACATCTGGAAATCTCAGATGAACCCCGAAGAATACCCTTTATGTTTGCAGAATCAGCGGCTTTCTTGGCAGCTGCAAGAATCTCCAGTGTTTCATCCATCTTGAAATCTTTCTCGCAGGCAATAGAGAATCTGAAGAAGGAAATGTTTCAACGGTTTGTTTGGAAGAGATAAACGCTGAAAGAAAACAGAGACTGAATCTCTCCTCTTCTTATCACAGAAGCAAGGAAAGGGAGGCGATTTGCAGAAGAATGAAAACAATGGAAGGAAACCCAGAGAATATCTTCTATTTGGAAAGAAGAACGGAGACAAACTGTAAATCCCTTCTCTCGGTTTGGAACAGAGAAGGCCTAAAAGAAAACACAGAGATTGAATCTCTCTTTTTCTTATCACGGAAGCAAGGAAAGGGAAGCGATTTGCAGAAGAATGAAAACAATGGAAGGAAACCCAGAGAGTCTCTTCTTCTTATTCTTGAAAACAAGAATGGAAACAAGCAGTTAATGTCTTCTTTGGATTTCCGCTTCTGATCCGTCTTCTTTCTCAGAAACAGAGACTCTTCTTTTCCTCGTCGGATCAGGAAAACAGAGTTTAAATTTTGAAGTGAATTTCCTACTATGCCCTCAACTTACCGTTACTTTACATGTGTTGCAATCTCGGGTCGGGTCTTAGCTGTTGCACCTCGCGCCATTTACAGAGAATAAATATATGACATTAAGCCTTTCCCCATGTCCATGCCCAGGTCCATGTCTAGACCCAGACCGAGGCCCAAACCCAGACCCAGGGCCAGACTTGTCTTCCACTTACTAACTTATACATACATATATATATATATATATATGTATATATTCCTCTTAAGCTGAAAAAAGAATCAATGGTAGAATAAATTAAAAATGTAAAAATCTAAATTATGTTTTAAATGAAAATTTTAATTAATTACAAATTATTATTATTAACCCAAATCTTTTTGGCAATATAAAGGTGGCAAAATGAAAACATATAAAAATAAATTAATCAAAATATAGGATGATCACGAAGAAAGTATTATTTACGTGCTTTCAACTGTAGAATTTGGGGTACGGGGGTTATATCTCATATGGATGAAATGGATCCAAAACATATATATGAGTTGGAATTTTCATATTGTTATAACACAATATTTTTAAAAATAAAATAACTCAATCTTGAGTTCTATACCATTTTATCTTTAGAGCCTGCAGCAGATTTATATTCAAGAAAATGCATATCAGATTTTGTTTTAACCAAATCCTCATAAATCCTTTATGCTATACTTTTGTGCTTGTCCAACAATTTTATGATACAATTTCTCAACACATTAACCTGTCATCTTCTGTGTTACACATATTCTTCTTCTCTTATGAATTTAAACCTAGAAAATTATTCAATATATATCATCATATTCATCAAGAGGCAAAAATCCTAACAATCTGCACTATTTTTCGGGTTATCTGCAATTTGTATCTAAACCCACAAATATTATTCATCTACAGTTTTAAGGTCGAGTTTAGAGTTACACTAACAAGCTCATGAAGAAACAACAATGTCAGATACTTGGCCTACGCACCCTCTTTCATTTTGGTGTCATAGGTTCATCCAAAACACCTATTAAGGCTTTAGCAAAGCTAAGGTCTCCTCCATTCAGCCCAAAGCAGAAATCAGCCATCAGTGTGGCTGAATTAAATTGGAAGTATTTAAAATGTTCAAGAGATTTAGTACGATAGTCGAAAGTTAGTATGAAGAGAAGATTAAGATGTAAGATCCGATTACAGTACCAGGTACACTAACAACCGTTTCAACAACTTTTATGACCAGTATGGGATTCAACATCATCTCAAATTTCCTTATTCCCCTTAACAAAATGGTGTATGTGAAAGAAAAGTAAAATAATTACGGAGATTGCTATGCGTCTCACGTTTGGAAAAAAAAAATATTGTCAAAAGGTTTTTGGTGGGAGGCTGTGAATGTGGTTGTTTATTTGCAAAGCGGGTCACCAGAAAAGCTTTGAGAGACAAGACACTTTATGAGGCTTGGCATGGAACTATACTAACAGTGGAGCACTTGAAAATCCTCGGAAACATTTACTACATCAACGTTCTAGAGACCATGGGAGATAAGCTAGAAGAGAAGACAAGAGTTGGCATCATGTCAGGTGGTAGTAATGTTGCCAAGGGATATAGAATTTTCTATCTTCAATCTAAAAAAGTGATTGTTGCATGAAATGTCAAAGTGGACGAAAAATCACACTGGAATTGGGATAAAACTAAGGTGGAGGTCTCAAGAAATCAGTTTGTGGCTAGGGATGATGAAGAAACTTCCTTTAAACCTGCTGAAGAAGAGATAGCAGATTCTGATGATGATTCTGACCCAGATTTTGCTGTGAAAGGAATTAAAAGCTTGCAAAAATTCATGAGGTGCAATGTTGTTTCAGTGACCTAATGGTTGGTTATTGTACTTGACATGAACTATGGCAGACATCATGTGCGCAGCTAGTTTACTCTCAAGCAATCTCTGGGTGGATTACATTTCAAGGCTGGGAAGAGGTTTTTGAGGTATAGAGGAGGATCCCTTGACTATAAAATTTATTATGAAAGAAATCTTGAAGTAAATTGATGGGTTCACTAATAGTGATTAGGGAGGTTCTGTCGATGACATGAACAGCATTTATGGGTGTGGATAAGCTAGAACTCAAAGAAACAAGAATAGAGGCACAATCTACAGCAAGGGCGGAGTATGTGGCTGCAGCTAGCGTAGTGAATTAGACCATTTGGCTCAGGAAGTACTTAATAACCTTGATCAGAAGCAAAATGAACCTACAGCCATGTTTTGTAACAACACATCAGCTGTGTCTATTACCAAGAATCCTGCATTTCATAAAAAGATCAAACACATCAAGATTAAATATCATTGTGGGAGAAAAGTAGAGGAGGAAGAAGTTTGTTTGCAGCATTGCAAGTCTGAAGAGAAACTGGCTGCTGCCTTACCAAACCACTTCCCAAGCACTTTGAAGCCGCAAGAAAATGATTGGCATTGCTAGCAAAGTTAGTGTTGGAGGGTTAACAATTTGTTTTTAAGTTGCAGAAAGCTTGGGTTAGTGTATAACCTTGTTTTTCTTAATTGACCCATATGACCTACAAGAACAAACACAACCAGCTTACAAAATAGCATAAACAAGAAAATTATACATCAAAGTGAAAAAAAAAAATTGATACAGAAGCAAAATGCCGAATTTCATTAACGAGATCGATAAGCAATCAGCTTCATAAGTCAAAAACAAAAGGCAAGGAAAGTAGAAGTTACCTCAGGATTTTAATAACCTCGGTGTGAGCTTCCAAAATCTATGAATGGAAAAAGGAGAAACACTAAATACAAGCTTAATCCAATTAACTAAGAAGATTTAATGCTTTGTCAAGAAATGTGAAACCAGGCCACCATGATTGTATAAATGAGTTGCAAAGACATACACACAGCTATAACACCTGCATCAGGTTTTAGCAGCACCAAGACAAGCACAAACAGGAAAAACAGGCACATACACATTAAATCCTACAGGCACATATACATTTTATCACAGGCACCCAGAGAAGCAAAAGCCTTACCTGTGTTCAACAAGCAGAACATAATAAAGAGAGAAAATATAATACTATGTTAAAGAGGTCCATAAAGAAAAAACTCAGAGGTTAATCTTTGATCCAGAATGTTTTGTCGCACTGACGAGACCGTGAATAAACAACAAAATGTTGAATGCTTGGCCTATACAACCTCATTCATACTGGTGCCATATGCTCATTAAAAACATCTACTTAACCAAAAAAAAATCTAATCTTTGATAATCTAATTTAAGTCATCATGACTATGTACACGAGAATGTCCCAAAAATTTATATATTAAAAAAGATTTAAATATTTATAGGAAAACCATGATAGCCAGTTCGAAAGCACGATCACAGCTAAACACATGGATTAAATTTTAGCAAGAGAAGCACAAATAGAAAGCTTTCATCTTAAACAATTTTATTAGTTCTCTAACTTATGATAATGTTCTAGTCTGTTCTCCTAAATTCCAATCAAATGGAAGAATATTGCATTTGATTTACAAGTTCGTTTTTGGTTTGAGCTCTAATTTAATTTGATACCTTGTCTAGATTTGTTTACGTAAAAGAATTAAAATATACCAGCAATTAAGCAAGAACAAGAACAATTAATCAGGCTAGTCATACAAAGCAATGGCACAAGTTGCTACTAGTGGATTGGCCATGTTGAAATCAAGAGATAGTGCATCTTGAAATCTTTCTCAAAGGCAATAGAGAATCTGAAGAAGGAAAGGTTTCAACGGTTTGTTTGGAAGAGAGAAAGGCTGAAAGAAAACAGAGACTGAGATCTCTCCTCTTCTTATCACAGGAGCAAGGAAAGGGAAGCGATTTGCAGAAGAATGAAAACAATGGAAGGAAACCCAGAGAATGTCTTCTATTTCGAAACAAGAACGGAGACAAACTGGTAAATCCCTTCTATCGATTTGGAACAGAGAAGGCCTAAAAGAAAACACAGAGGTTGAATCTCTCTTTTTCTTACCACAGAAGCGATTTGCAGAAGAATGAAAACAATGGAAGGAAATCCAGAGAGTCTCTTCTTCTTAATCTTGAAAACAAGAATGGAAACAAACAGTGAATGTCTTGTTTGGATTTCCGCTTCTTATCCTTCTTCTTTCTTAGAAACAGAGACTCATCTTCTCCTCGTCGGATCAGGAAAACAGAGTTTAAATTTTGAAGTGAATTTCCTATTATGCCCTCAACTTACCGTTATTTTACTTGTGTTGCCCGCCGCGCCATTGACAGAGAATAAATATATCACATTAAGATTTTCCATATGTCCAGGCTCAGGCGTCCATGTCTAGACCGAGACCAAGGCCCAAACTATCATCCAAGCCTAGACACAGACACAGACCCAGGGCCATACTTGTCCTTCCACTTACTAACTTATACATATATATATATATATATGTATATATTCCTCTTAAGCTGAAAAAAGAATCAGTGCTGCTAGAATAAATTAAATATGACAAAATACAAATTATGTTTGAGATGAAAATTTTAATTAATTAAAACTTATTATTATTAATCCAAATCTTTTTCGCAATTTAAGATGGCAAAATGAAAACATATAAAAATAAATCAATCAAATAAACGAAATTAAATAATACCTTGTAATAGTTTGAAATTTTTTTTAATTCTCTATTGGATGATTACGAAGAAAGTATTATTTACGTGCTCTCAACTATAGGGTTTGACGTACAAGGGTTACATTATAGGATAACGATAATGCAACAGGTTATCGTCTAAGATTTGCTCTATATATCTTACTAGTTAACACGTTATATTTAAGATGCGAGATAGTCATACTTAAATCATTAAATATTATATTATTTAACTAGACCAATACTTATAAATAAGTTAATCAAACTCTTTCGTTTTCGTTTGGATTAAATAGTTTAATATGCATAAAAAATTAAATCACAGATCATTTATTCATTATCCATAGATAATAAGGTGGTTAGGTTTATGGGATTTAATAGAGATATCATCATCTCTTGCACTATCAATTTATTTGCCTAGTAGTTTGAAACTGATGTATAAATTCATCTATTAATTTTTTAAAAATAAATATAATATAAAAGATAGTATCATTTAGAGCAAGCAACATACTTATTTAGTTTTACAGATTTATAAATATGCATCTCAATTGATGTCATGAACCACTAATTAGAAATGATTAGTTCTTCTTGATCTTTTCGAGTAAATTAGTAATCATCAAGTCCTGCTTTCATGAAATCTTGTTTCTTTTCTTTGCGATCTTTAGAAGTTACGCCAACAATCATGTTATTCACTCTCATTGCTCGTAGTTTCATTGTTGCCAATGAAGTAATAAGAAATATAAGGTATATTTTAAGGACAGTATTTATTAAATCTAAATTCTATAGAAAATGGTTATATATACAATTATGAAGTCTTTATATAAACCGTAATATTTAGTATATTTGACACAATTATTGTTTTAATTATATATATATTTTTTGTTCAAAGAGTAAAACAACAAAATATAAATATTTATATTTTTTCATTATCATTTAATCTTAAGAGTAAAATTAATGCACCAATTATAATTTGCTTATGCATATATTTTTAGTTAAATTCGAGTAATTACATTATATAAAAGCACAGAATTTTTTGGTGGTTGAATTCCATTTTACTAAATAGTAATATTATAAAGAATGTGATGTTTATTCAATATATGTATATAAATAAAATATGAGATATTGCACATAATATATATAAATTATTAAAGATAAAAATAAGAAAATACCGTAGGTTCATTCATGATATACATCTTATTATATTTGAAAACAAGATCGAAAGAAGCCCCTGAAAGAAAAAGATTAATAGCTTCCTATTCGTTCTTCGCTACAAAGGATTTTACACCTGCTTTGCGAAGAAGTGAGGTATGCATCATGTGAATCATAATATCATTTTCAATAGTTAGTGCTATTATATTCTTAGCATCGTTTAAATTAGGAGCTACATCAACTTTTTTATTTTCAAAAAATTAGGAGCTATTGACAAAATCTATGTTTCGATACTCAACTCTCCTGCAAACACAAGCAAAAAAAGATCTCATATTAGTAGACAACCAAAATTAAAATACAATCAGTGTTTATGCTGCATTGTTTATTAGTATATAAAACATTATGTAAGAAACATCAACTGAATATTTTTATTGATTAGAAGCATATCAATAATTATTAAAAAATGTATTGAGAACTTAAAACTAGTACTGAAATACAGTATAGTTTAAAGTACCTCACCACTAATTCTTCAATGAGTTTAAGAACGAATTTTGGTACTAACAATATCTACAACCTCAATAGTTGTCTTTAAATAATGAATGAAAGCAAGAATATTAAGTATTTGATTTAGAAAGAAAGCTATGAAGATTGCCAAATGTTCGTGAAATAGCATTTACCGACAAATGTGAAAATTATTTTTTTTCTTAATGACATTTCGAAGTAGATAAACATATTAACAATCAACTTCATATATATAACTAGTAAAAATTAAGATATTTCCCAAAAATCAGCCCAAAAAACTTCATTGAAATAAAAAAGAAACACTTTTATTGTAGAAAAAAAAAAACCAACAAAGCACAAAAAAGTTAAACTGTGATTATATATAAAATAGATTTGTTAATAAAATAGAACATAAATTTATTTTATTTTTCTTTTATATTTGTTAACATAAATTTACTGTTTATTATTTTTTTGTTGAAGTAAAATAATATATTTTATTCTGAAAGAAAAAAATTGATATTCTTTTTCTTTGAAAAATTGAAGTAGTATAAATTATATTTAATTATTCTCTTAATTTTTTAATTATAAAACAAAATTATTAATTATTTAATTTTATATTATTAGTAAATAACGCCGTACTATGAACCATTAAATATTTTGTTAATGTAATTAATTATTTATAATTAATATTATTAGTATTTTTTTATAAGTTAAACAAAATGACCGAAATACTTCTAATCAATATATTTATCGTATTACTTAAATAATCGGTATGTCTCTTCCTCTACAAGAAGTCATAGCTTTGAGTCGGATTATATTTACATATATGTTCTAATTTAAATTTTATTTATGTTGCAGTTAATTATTTATATGAATTAATTTATAAATATAGGAATGTACTAAAAAAAAGTATTCATATAATTATAAAGTTAATGAAATTATTAAATAATACACATATATCCATTACTATTTTAATTTAATTTAGTTTTTTCATATATTTATTTCTACCTTACTACTTTTGTTTTTTCTGTAACATAATTAATCTTAGTTTTTCCTTCCTTTAATTTTCTTCAGACTATTCATTATATATCAATGGTTATATATAAATTACTAATATAAATTATTAGTTATATAATATTAAATTATTGATTAAAAATAAAAATAAAACTTAATACTGTCTAATTTTGTGACCAATAAATACTCTTAAAAATTTAAGTTTTATAAAATATTAATATAATACAAATTAAGAATTAACTTTAATTAATTTATATTAGTGAAGTTTTTGAATTTTTGAATAATTCAAATACATTGATATAATGCCAAAACTAGAGATTGAGGAAACTTTAATACCTCGAGATATTTTTCTTCTTTTAGATTTTACAGTAAATAAAATTTTAGAAAAAAATGATTCATATAATATAACCTAATCGTTGATATATAAATAAAAAACTTTCTATATATATATATATAAGATATCTCAATTCCTAGTTCGCTTAATTTTACTCAGAATATTCGTTATATATAAATGGTTATATATTATTTATCCAATATCAAATTACGAATATAAATTACTATTGATATAATATTAAATTATTGATTAAAAACAAATATAAACCTTAACTTTGTCTAATTTTAAAACCAATAAATACTCTTAAAAACTTAAGTTTTATAAAATATTAATATAATACAAATTAAGAATTAACTCTAATTAATTTATATCGGTCAAGTTTTTGAAGTTTTGAATAATTCAAATACATTGAGATATTTGCCAAAACTAAAGATTGAGGAGACATTTAAATATTATTTTTTTATATATTTTATATTTAAGATTTTACAGTAAATGAAATTCTAACAAAAAAAGAAGATTCATGAACTATAACCTAACCATTGATATATACATACAAAACTTTCCATATATATACATGTAACATTCCTTGTTATATATATATATATGCATATGTTAATCCATTGAGTAGTCAAAGATGACATTAGCTCATAAGTCTTGGATAGAAGACATAACAGTTTCTCTCCTGCTAAAATGTCCAGCCAAAAGTTTGATCAGATTCAAATGCGTTTGCAAGTCATGGTCGACTCTGATACATAATCCAGAGGCCATTGGCAAAAGCATTCTCTTCAACGCCAAAAACAAGAACACCAACAGTACCACCTCCCAACTCCTCATCAGTCGTATCAACAAGAACCCTAACCCTGATGACACAGAGGAGCCTGCTGTGTTTTCTCTCTGTTCTTATAACAACCTTCACGAAATGTCTACAAACCAATACCTCCCTTCCATCAACTCACCTGATCATGGGTCAGCGACAATTAACGTGGTGGGTTCATGTAACGGGATAGTATGTTTACATGATCATTATAGGGATGATTTTTTCCTATGGAATCCTGCTACTGGCGAGTTAAAAATCCTTCCACCACCCCAATTTCAATATTTTAATCGCGAGAGGAGAAACGTCATTGCTGATGTAATTCTTTCTGGGTTTGAATACCTTGCAGAGAGGAAAGATTACAAGGTGATAAAACTCATAAGAATTCCTACAGAAGAATATTATATAGAACTTTACAACCTAGAAGAAGATTATTGGAAGAGAATCGATATTCAAGGAACGGGTATAGTTGATTTTTTAAAAAATTCAAGCATGGTGGTGAACGGAACCTTATCTTGGTTTACAATAAATTGTGCCAATAATGAAGGAAGAATCACTACATTTGATATAGGAAAGGAGGTTTTTATGAACACAAGGCTTCCTGGTAATAGCAATAGATTTTTTACGTTTATGTGGTTCTACCCATTAGGTGAATGTTTAACGATTTGTGTTAGTCAATGGTACAGTCGAAGAATGGAGGACGGTTGGTGGTTTGATGTATGGGTTTTACATGAAATTGGTGTAGAAGAGTCTTGGAGTAAATTGTATAGAATTGATCCCAATCCTGGGTTGTATTGGTGTTGGTATCCATTGGGTTTTTGGAAGGATGGCAAGGTGTTTCTTGATAATGGCAAGGGAGAGATGGTCTTATATGACATAGACACCAAACAAGTCACTGACCTCGGAATTGAAGGAGTATATAGAACCTTACAGATTGTTGTTTATGAAGAAAGTAAGGAAAAGATTATGAAAGAGTCTTCCCATTGATATTTCTCTGTTTAATTTCTCTTCTAAACCAACTTTTCTCTATGAAGTAGTGGGTTCAAATCGAGCTTTGTATTTTATATTTTGCTCTCTTCTAAATCTTTTACTCTCTTCTAAACCATCTTTTGGATAGATGGTTTGTATTTTACATTGTTTTTATAAAGTTATGGGTTCAAGTCGAGTTTTGTTATGTGTGTTCTTAATAAGAGATCATAAAATTATTAGTTATATTATTATTAATGTACTGGCTCTGGCTAGTTATTGAAATGCACGATTTCTCTTTTAACATGTAGTTATTGATATTGTTAGAATTAATCATTTCAACAAAGCTATCATGTTTGAGTAGTGAAAAATAATTATCTTAAAAAATGACTTATTAGTAATTAATTATTGATTAGCTCTATCCAAGATGCGAAGTAATCCTAGTAAAATTAGTAAGTAATATATTGTTTAAATATATCAATATCTTATAAATAAATCAATTCTGTTCTTTCGTTTTTATTTGAATGAAATTGTTCAATATGTGCAAAAAATAAAACCGCAGATCGTTAATTCAATTATCCGTAGATAATAAGGTGGTTAGGTTCACATGATTCATGTATGAAGTTGAGATAGTTATCGTCTTTTACACTATCAATTTATTTGCCTTCATAGATGGATGAAATGTATCCTAAAAAATTTTATTGGTTAATAAAATTATTTGTTTCAATAATATAGTTCATTTGAATTGCAAAACATATATATAAGTTGGAATTTTCATATTGTTACTATACAATGTTTTCAAAAATTTATCTCATTCATAATGTAACTCTACCCTAAAATTTTAATTAATTCAAAGAAAACTGTAAATTTCGAAATGAAATGAACAAAATTTAATTCGTTTCAAAACTAACTTAAGGTATCAGCTAAAATAATTCAGTCTTGAATTCTATACCAATTTGCCTTTAGAGCCTGCAATAGATTTACATTTGAGGAACTTCAATCATATGCATGTTCATGAAGAGACGAACGTTCATAATTTTGAAAACTAATGGCAAATTCTTTACGAGAGTCTGTACCATTTTTCAGGTTATCTGTAATTCATGTGTAATGACACAAATATTATTCATCTTCAATTTTAAGTTCGAGTTTAGAGTTACAGTATCGAGCTCATAAAGAAACAACAATGTCAAATATTTAGCTTACATACCCTCTTTTATTTTAGTACAATAGGCTAATCGAAAACACTGACTAAGGCTTTAACAAAGCGAAGGTCTCCTCCGTTCAGCCCAAAGCAGAATTCAGCCACCAGTCAAGCAATGTTAGTTATTTCTCTAAATCTTTGTAGCCTTGTGATCCGAACTTTC
>NW_019028898.1:0-21334 GCF_000150535.2 Carica papaya
AGGACAATGACATCACTCACGGTCCATACATGATCTGAGATCCTTTGGAAAAAAAAAATTTGCAATTGATCGTTAAAGATTGAGAAGCTTTTTTGGACTACCTTAACCCATCTTACTGGTAAAAGATTTTGCACATTTGATATATAACTACAAGAACCTCAGACTTCAGAATGAAACAAGGATTATAAAAGAAAAGGATTCTCCTGGGACATATTTGAGCATGTAAACAAACTGAAAATATTGACAGCATGGAATTTCTCAACTATAATTTTCAAAAAGACGGTCTTCAAACTGTTAACCAACTGAACCATATGAAAACCAAATTTTGGAAAAGAATATACGTGCACAAGAAAGGCAAGCGGTTGAAAAATTACCATATGAGCAGGCTCCACAATCTGATACCCAGTTTCATCTCTGAACATGGCAACAAATTCATCTGAAATTCACAATAGCTGAGACACAAATCAGCGCAGCACTTAAAGTCGAATATAATTAAAAACAAAAAACAAAGAAGAAAATTTGGAAAAGAGATAACCTTCATTTCTTACTTAGCATGAGAATGGATTCTTTTCGACGCGAGCCATGGTCGACAATGATGATGCCATCTTGATCACGTCCGCCATCTGGGTAATTTCTAGATCCGCCATTTTCAGTGCTCAGACATGGTCTTCCCCGTTGATGTTTCCTTAATTCGAAGAACTTGGGGAGAACCCATTTGATCCTTGTTCTTTTGCATCAAAAAGCATATCCTCTGTTTCTAATTTTCGTGAATCATTCTGTTTTCCCCAATCTCTACCTCCCTTTTCCATTTTCTCAACAAGACTCCTACGATTTCAAAACCCTAGCCCGCCTTTTCGTACATATATTTCTCCCACTGGTTTCTGGTTTTCGACACCATCGTCAAAAACTAAAGGATTTCGGTTGGGTAGTCTCAGAATTAAATTTGAGGAGTAGATCGGAGTCGGCGTTCGGGCGGGAGCAGAACAAATGAGTAATCAGAATTTGCAGATAGAGGCGTTCAAGCACCGGGTGGTGGTCGATCCAAAATACCTCCGCTTGATGAATACAATAACAGAACCGGTAGATAAGAAAAACCTAATTTAATAAGATTAAACATAAGCAAAATTAAAGAGTTTGAAGGGATCATAGGCAGGAGGAGGTGTACCCAGACAAAGCCAAAAGCAGACAGCGAAACAGTGAAGTAGAAGCCTCTGAAAATCGCGTTTTTATAGGCGGGCTGCAGTGCGTCCTTTTGACGCTACCTCCGCGTGATAAATACGCGATATATGAGGGGTAAAAAAGGAAAACCAAAGATTGGGCTGAAAAAGAAACACGTTTGTTTATACAGGCTAATGACTTTTTGGTGGGTTTTTGTGCCCTCTAGTTTTATTATGTTTAAATAATTATTAATTAAAATAGAAAAATTAATTTAATAAAAATAATTGTCAAAAAAATTATTATTTAAAATAACTAAAAATTCTATATTTGGTAAAATTAATTTTGAAATTTTAGGTATAATTTTTTTATAAAAATTAAAATTATTTTCTAATAATTTATATATTATAATTTTTAGTTTTAAAATTTCTCAAAAATAAATTCTAATTTTAATTATTCTAAAAAAATAATTTTATATTTAATCTCTTTTTCCGTATAATTACTTTTAAAATTCAGAAATTAAAATGGAGATTATTAAATAAATTATTTTTTCAATAAAATATTTATAAAAAAAATTCATCATAATTTTTCAATTATTAAACCTCTTCCTTTATATGTTAAAATAAATAAATCTTAAACACATAATTATCACTTAAATTGTATTATTAAAAATTAATTAAAATTTTTTTACTTATATTAATATATTCTGTTTTTTCAGTTGTTCAAAAAAAAAAAGTATGTAAATATAATTTATCTAACTTTTAATATGAGATAAATATAATGTTGTGCCTCTTTTCTTCACCATGTTCTTAAAATAAACCTTTTCAAGACTCCCACAATTGACAGAACCTTCTATCCCACTCGTTCAATTCCTGTCTTAATTCAAAAAGAAAATAGAAGATTCCCAAAAGCTACATTATAAGCAACCAAAATAAACAAATTGAAAAGAAAAGCTTCTCCCAAGCTTACTATTCTTAACTGCTTACACGCATCCCATACGAGTGCGAACCGTGTGCTAGACATGTGGGGACCGGGGGCCATTCGCGCGGGGACAATGAAGATTGAAATCTGTGCAAGCTGCAGAAACAGATGGATACTTTATAGTTCTTATTTGTGGATTATTGACACAGCTCAAGCACCAAAAGACTCCAGTCACGAACATTGAAGCTAGACACTGCAAGCTTGAATATCTATCCCATTGGCATACATCCAGATTGTGCTGCAAGGCCAGCCAAACCGACACCAACTGCAATAGCGCCTTCGCTCAAAGGGATAATGCAGCAAACCAGAGTGAAGCAAATGCAAACGTGTCAAACTCGAAGAAACATTCAAATCCTGTAATAGTACATTATACTATTAACCTCAAGGATAATAGTTACTTATCTCCGAAATAGAATCATGACCCCTTGAAAGTCCCATTTCATGCTTAAAATAACACAGCAATTGCGTATTAATTTGTATAAGATAAGCAGCGAACTAATGAAGTCTAAATTTTTGGGTTCCAGCACAAATTGCACATTCATCTGCATCACCTTCTATTATATGGTTTATGCAGTGTTTTATCCAGTCATTTCCAACATCCTACAACGCATACCATTCCCATTAAACCTAATTAAAACAAATAACTGCTCCACTTACACAGAACCGTTAAACATAAACTTTCGAAAGTCAGGTTGAAACCCATAAAGAACTGAGGAAACTAATTATCACATTACTAACCCTAGCAACCTAAACCTGGAGAGAGGGAGAAAAGGGAGAAATTATTTACAAATGGATAATTTGTAATTACTGTTAAACAAAAACAACAAAGAAACTTTGAAATGACATACCAAAACATATTAACCGGCAACCCAAAAAAATTTGTGCATCAAAATCCATGCATACTTTTCACGACTTCCAACTACCGTAGCGATTGGAGGATTTACCTTTTCCCAAGAAATTGAAAAACCTCTGCCTACACATAAAAGTATATTTATTTACAATAAACCAATACACTTTCATCCGCAAAACAATGAACTTGAAAACTTTAACTGAGAAAAGAAAGCACATCAAGTTTATTAAATTGGCTTCAAAATTAAGAATAATATTCTTTCTTAACCAAAATGAATAATTTTCATAACTGAGCATTCATGTCTTTCGTCCGTATTAATAAATAATTCAGAAAGCACACTGTTAGATCTATATGAGAAAGGTTGCCAACTCTCCAAGAGAAAGGGTATCATCAGAGTAACTTTTACCTTCAACCAACATATTCAAAAAAATATTTACTATGAATCAAAAGTCTAAAACCACAACTTTTAGAGTTCGGACAACCCGAGGCATTAAAAAAGTTTTAGTTTGCTGCAGAAAATCCAAGGCACATTTATCTTTAACAACACACTTTCAGTTTCTAAAAATTACTTGAGATCCACTTATGTTTTCAACTGGTATACTTTCCATATAGAACACCTGTAAATTTATTTTTAAAGCATAAGGTCAAGAAACTTTAAACAAACATACCGAAGAACAATAACTTTCACTTAAAAGATAAAGGAGCAATTTTTTAGAGATGGAATTATCCAAGGGACCAGTGAAATCTTACATTGCTCCAAAAAATCAAGAGATTAAATGAAATTTACTTTTCTCTGAAAAACTATGAAGCTTTTGCATAGATACCGAGGCACGTTTATCAAAGAATTAGCTAATACAATGTCAGTTTCGAAAGATCAAATTGAGGTACTTATTGATGAACAAAACTGTACCAAGATTATCAATGTGGCTTCAAAATGAAGAGTGGCAACCTTCCTCACATAAAATGACAATTCCCACAAGCGAACGTCAAAGTTTTCTGTCCATTCTAAAAATAGATTGGGAAAGCATATTGTCATGACAAAGCGAAAGGTCCCCTAACTCTCCATAAGAAAGTGCGCCACGAAAGAAACTCTTACTTTCAAACCGACAACCGAAACATATTTACTTTGGATCGAAATTTCATATCATATCTTTTTTGATTTGGTATAACTTGGGGGATCAAAGCATTTTCATTTTGCCACAAAAAATCAAGAATCACATTCTTATACACCAAGAAACATCTCATTTTCTAAAAAATAGATACAACACATTTTTCAGCTTTGAAACAATTACTGGAGTCTCTCTAAGTGTTCCAACTGGTACACTTTTCATACGGAACACCTATTGAAATTATGTTTCGACAAAAGTTAAAAACTTTTAAGTTGATATATAAGAAAATATTTACTTCTAGCTAAAAGATCAAGTCACATTTTTTTAAGAATTGGAACTATTCTAAGGGATAAGATTGCCACAAAAAATTGAGGAACATTTACTTAGGCACCAATAGGAACAATTATTTTTAAAAAACAAATAAAGACACCCTCAATTTAAAAAAAAAAATGAATCGAGCTATTTTACTTTCTGAACTTACATATTTCGACATGAGATGTCTAAGAATATAAAGTAAGTTTGTTTTTAAGGATCGAGAAACTTTTAGCTTTCAAAATGATTATCCAAGCATAGCAATTTTGGGACTGAAAGCTTGTTAATATAGAATTGGAGCTCTTATACTTGGGTCCAAGAATCTCAATTAAAACATTTATTATGAATGCAAGGGCCACAAAAATAATGTTCTCTACCCAAGAGACCTGGATATTCTTGATTCTTTACCAACTATCTTTAATAAATGAAGATTCAAAACACATATCAAGATATATATCTTCATGAGAAAGTGTGACATCAAAATAACTTTTTCTTTTAAACTAATATATCGGGACATATTTTGTTGTTTGCTTACTTTTCAAACCGGGACACCACAAAAAAATATTTTTCAATGAAAAAAGCAAGAAACTTAAAACGATACTAAAAATATTTACTTGTAGCTAGAAGATCCAGCCATATTTTTTTTAAGTTAAAACTACAGATGGACACAAGAAATTCTACTTTCTCAGAAAAAATTGAAAAACTTTTCCTTAACTACGGACAAAAATTTATTTTGAAACATTAAATCAATTTACTCTTACTTTCAATAAAATAAATTACGACACTTTTACCGACAAATGAAAGCAAATCTTGTTACTCGATGTCGCTTCAAAATAAAGAATGACAACCTTTCTCACATAAGATGAATATCCCAATAACAAAAGCATTCATGTTTTGTTTACGTTAATTTGTCAACTCTATGTGAGAAAGCTTGACAACTCTTCAAGAAAAAGTGTATCATCAAAGTAACTTTTTCTTTCAAACTAATATATCGGAACATATTTATTTACTTGCTTATTTTTCAAATCCGGACACCGAAAAAAATTATTTGAAAATGAAAAAAGCAAGAAACTTAAAATGATAACAAAAGAAATATTTACTTGCAGCAAGAAGATCTAACCACATTTTATTTTAAGTTCAAACTACCGGGTGGACACAAAGAATTCTACTTCTCCGAAGAAATCGAAAAAATTTTCCTCAAACATGTAGGGAAATTTATTTTGAAACAATAAATAAATTTTCTTTCACTTTCAATAAAAGAAATTAAGGTACTTTTACCGACGAACAAAAGTAAATCTAGATGCCTAATGTGCCCTTAAATAAAGAACGCCAACCTATCTCACATAAGATAGATATCCCGATAACCAAGCATCCATGTTTTATGTCTGCACTAATTTATCAACTCTATATAAGAAAGTTTGCCGACTCTTCAAGAGAAAGTGTGTCATCGAAGTAACTTTTGCTTTCAAACTAATGTATCGGATCATATTTACTTGCTTGCTCACTTTTCAAACTGGGACATTGTAAAAAATCATTTTTAAACAAAAGAAGCAAAAAACTTAAAACGATATAAAAAAATATTTACTTTGCAATTAGAAGATCTAGCTATTTTTGTTTTAAGTTCAAACTACCAGTGAGACACAAAGAATTCTACTTTCTTCGAAGAAATCAAAAAGCTCTTCCTTAAACACGGACGCAAATTTATTTTCAAACAATAAATCAATTTCCTCTCACTTTCAATAAAATAAATTAAGGCACTTTTACTGACGAACAAAAACAAATCTAGTTACCTAGTATGGTTTAAAAATGAAGAACGCCAGCCATTCTCACATAAGATGAATATCCCGATAACCAAACATTCATATTTAATGTTTGTGCTAATTTGTCAACTCTATATAAGAAAGTTAGCTGACTCTTCAAGACAAAATGTGTCATCAAAGTAACTTTTTCTTTCAAAATAATATATTGAGACATATTTACTTGCTTGCTTACATTCCAAATTGGGACACCGTAAAAATTTATTTTTCAATGAAATGAAAGAAGCATGAAACTTAAGCGATACCAAAAATTTTTTACTTGAAGTCAGAAGATCCAGCCACATTTTTTTTTAAGTTAAAACTACTGGACGGACACAAAGAATTCAATTATCTCCGAAAAAATCGAAAACCATTTTCGTGGGTTCAAAATGAAGAACGATAACCTTTCTCACATAAGATATATATTTCGATAACCAAACATTCATGTTTTATGTCTGCGTTAATTTCTCAACTCTGTGAGAAAGTTTGTCATCTCTTCAAGAAAAAGTGTGACATCAAAGAAATTTTTTCTTTCAAACTAATATAGTGGAACATATTTACTTGCTTGCTCACTTTTCAAACTGGGACATTGTAAAAAATCATTTTTAAACGAAAGAAGCAAGAAACTTAAAAAGATAGAAAAAAATATTTACTTGCAATTAGAAGATCCAGTTGTTTTTGTTTTAAGTTCAAACTATCAGTGAGACACAAGGAATTTTCCTTTCTCTGAAGAAATTGAAAAGTTCGTCCTTAGACACGGACGCAAATTTATTTTCAAACAATAAATCAATTTGCTCTCACTTTTACTAAAATAAATTAAGGCACTTTTACTAACGAACAAAATAAATCTAGTTACGTGATGTGGCTTCAAAATGAAAAACAACACTTTTCACATAAGATGAATATCCCTATAACCAAACATTCATGTTTTAGGTCTACGCTAATTTATCAACACTATATGAGAAAGTTAGCCGACTCTTCAAGATAAAGTGTGTTATCAAAGTAACTTTTTCTTTCAAACTAATATATTGAGACATATTTACTAACTTGTTTACGTTCCAAATTGGGACACCGTAAAAATTTAGTTTTCAATGAAAGAAGCAAGAAACTTAGAGCAACACTAAAAAATATTTACTTGAAGTCAAAAGATCCAATCACATTTTTTTTTAGTTCAAAGTACCGAACGGACACAAAGAATTCAATTGTCTCCGAAAAAATCGAAAACCTTTTCCGTGGGTTCAAAATGAAGAACTACAACTGTTCTCAGATAAGATAAATATCCCGATAACCAAGCATCCATGTTTTACGTCTGCGCTAATTTGCTAACTCTATGTGAGAAAATTTGCCGACTCCTCAAGAGAAAGTGTGTCATCAAAGTAACTTTTTCTTTCAAACTAATGTATAGGATCATATTTACTTGCTTGCTCACTTTTCAAACCGGGACATTGTAAAAAATCATTTTTAAACGAAAGAAGCAAGAAACTTAAAACAATACAAAAAAATATTTACTTGCAATTAGAAAATCCAGCTATTTTTATTTTAAGCTCAAACTACCAGTGAGACACAAGGAATTCTACTTTCTCCGAAGAAATCGAAAAGTTCTTCCTTAAACACGGATACAAATTTATTTTCAAACAATAAATCAATTTCCTCTCACTTTCAATAAAATAAATTAAGGCACTTTTACTGATGAACAAAAACAAATCTAGTTACCTGATGTGGCTTCAAAATGAAGAACGACAACTATTCTCACATAAGATGAATATCTCGATAACAAAACATCCATGTTTTATGTTTGAGCTAATTTGTCAACTCTATGTGATAAAGTTGGACGACTCTTCAAGACAAAGTGTGTCATCAAAGTAACTTTTTCTGTAGCACCCGGAAAGGAGGAGGATTTACTTGATTACTTACATTCCAAACTAAGATAACGAAAAATTTATTTTGGGGGGGAGGCCACGTCAGCAGCCACGTCAGCAGGCCCGGTCAGTAGTCCCGGCCAACCAGGGCCTGCTACGTGGCAAGATCGCGTCACTCCGAAAGGAGCCACGTTGGCGATCCGCGTGGGTGCGATCCGACGGCCCAGATCAATCGCGCGATCGGACGGCCCAGATTCAAACGCACGGACGGCCCAGATTCAATCAAAAACGAACGGCCCAGATTAAAACGAAATGAACGGCTGTGATCAAAAGGCAAGGGGTTATAAATAGAACCCCCACACCAGACCAAAAACCCTAGCCGCCAGCCGCTCGCCGGAGAAGACGAACCAGAGGCCGACCGCCGCCACCCGCCGCCACTCGCCGCCGCACCGGGGAAATTTCCGACCGCCGATCGAGGTAAATTTCATACCCCCGACTCGTTTTTTCCCCGCTGATTCCTCCTATGGCCAAATCGAGGCCGAAATCCCGGCCAAACAGCCGGAATACGCGGCCGAAGCCCAGCGGCGCCGCCGCGCCCCCTCTCGATTTTTGCCTCCGACGAGGCCCTTCCCGGCCTCCGTTCGATGCAATTTTTATATCACCGTGATCACCATTCTTTTCTCTACAGGTTGACCGGAGCCGAATCACCAAAACACGAACCTCGCCGGAGAGCCGCTGCACCCGAGAGCGCCGCCGCCGGTAAGCTCCGTTTTTCCGTGATTTTTTGGCCCCCCGAGGGCCCTAGGGTTGTTTTCTGACAAGGACCAATGCGAGCGTGGCCGAAAACGGCCGAAAACAGCCAACCCGAGGCGACTCGCCGCCGCCAGCGGCGGCGCCGTCGCCGGAGCACGGCAAAGCCGCCGTGCCGGAGTTGCGATTTGGTCCGAAAGGGGCCCTGGGCCTAATTTGGATTTTTTTTGGAACACGTGCAGGTACTGTTAGTGTGTTTCAGTTCCCCGGGAAAAATTCAGGGAAAATTAGGGACGGCCTGCAGGCGCACTGTGAATCGTATTCGGATCCCGAAAACAAGTAAGGACCCCTCACCCTATTTCCTATCACGGTATTAAAGTTCAAAATGATAAAACGGTATTTCTTGAATTAACGCATGTGTGAAATTGCTTAAGGTTGCTAATGGAGCCTGAGTCTAGTGTGATTGATGATTTACTGTTATTTGGCCTGTTTTACAGCTTTAAATGCATTATGGGGTTTGATGTGTTCATTTTATAGTTTCGAATGCATATATTACTGTTTTATTAATTATGGGTTGAATGACTGAAGAAGTGATACTGTATGTTGTCTGTTCGGCATGAATTACGATTTGCTTGTTTAAATGTGAATTGATGACGCTTATTGAGGAAAAGGGAAATGAAACATTGTATAGACTGATAATTGTATGATGGGGTCAGCCTGACTAGATATCCTGGGAGATGGTGGACGGACCGGGTCCGTAGGGAACCCTACCGGAATTGTGGTCTCACATGCCGGACGGGGTATGGAGATCTTATGGTTTTGGCGCCCATACCGGACGGGGTATGGGGACGGCCCGTTTCACCCTCATACCGGACGGGGTATTGAGGTTTATGGTTTTGGCGCCCATACCGGACGGGGTATGGGGACGGCCCTGGAAACTGATTATGAATGTTAAAGGTTAACAGGTAGCGGGACCCCCATGGAAACTAGTAGGCTGGTAAATGAGAAAAGGATATGTTGTATAATGATTGAACTACAAAAGGCGTGATAAGTGCTATGTTTTACAACTTATATTATTCCATGATTGTGATAATGTTATTATTTTTCTTATATTGTTTTCATAAATTCCACTGAGGTAAGTGGATGGTAAAGGTTTTCATGTTAATAAACGAGTTTATTGTAAATTATGCTCCATTGGTCTTTTTGTGTTTTTCTACCCACCTTTACCTCCGTGACGGTGAGATATCGTGATGTTCTTACTGGGCTAGTGTAGCTCACTCCTTATTTAACCATTTCAGATCAGGAAGACATGGTTCCCGAGCCCGTTCCGCAGGAGGACGACGAAGGGGATACCTAGAGACTCTGTAGTCATACTCATAGTTTTATTTTCGAGTTTCTCTCTTAGTTAGTTTAATCTTTTATATTTTAAGTACGTTTCTGGTTTTTCGTGTAAGGGATGTTAACTGAAATTTTGATCTCGCTTCCGCATTTGATATATTTAAATACTCATTTCATTTTAATGTTTCCGGGGCCGTTACATTTTCTTTCAAACTAATATATTGAGACATATTTACTTGCTTACGTTCCAAACTGGGACACCGTAAAAATTTATTTTTCAATGAAAGAAGAATGAAACTTAAAGCGATACCAAAAAATATTTACTTACAAGATCCACCCACATTTTTTTTAAGTTCAAACTCCTGGACAGACACAGAATTCAATTGTCTCCGAAAAAATCAAAAACCTTTTCTGTGGGTTCAAAATGAAGAATTACAACCTTTCTCACATAAGTAAATATCCCGATAATCAAGCATCCATGTTTTATGTCTGTGTCAATTTGTCAACACTATGTGAGAAAGTTAGCCGAATCATCAAGACAAAGTGTATCATCAAAGTAACTTTTTCTTTCAAACTAATATATCGGGACATATTTACTTCCTTGCTTACGTTCCAAACTGGGACACCGTAAAAATTTAATTTTTAAATGAAAGAAGCAAGAAACTTAAAGCGATACCAAAAAATATTTACTCGAAATCAGAAGATCCAATCACATTTTTTTTAAGTTCAAAGTACCGGACGGACACAAAGAATTTAATTGTCTCCGAAAAATTGAAAACATTTTTTCGTGGGTTCAAAATGAAGAGCTACAACCTTTCTCACATAAGATAAATATCCCGATAACCAAGCATCCATGTTTTATATCTGCGCTAATTTGTCAACTATATGTAAGAAAGTTTGCCAACTCTTCAAGAGAAAGTGTCATCAAAGTAACTTTTTCTTTCAAACTAATGTATCGGATCATATTTACTTGCTTGCTCACTTTTCAAACTGGAACATTGTAAAAAATCATTTTTAAACGAAAGAAGCAAGAAACTTAAAACGATATAAAAAAATATTTACTTGCAATGAGAAGATCTAGCTATTTTTGTTTTAAGTTCAAACTACTAGTGAGACACAAGGAATTCTATTTTCTCCGAAGAAATCGAAAAGCTCTTCCTTAAACACGGATACAAATTTATTTTCAAACAATAAATCAATTTCCTCTCACTTTCAATAAAATAAATTAAAGCACTTTTACTGACGAACATAAACAAATTTAGTTACCTGTTATGGTTTAAAAATGAAGAACGCCAACCATTCTCACATAAGATAAATATCCCGATAACCAAACATTCATATTTAATGTCTGTGCTAATTTGTCAACTTTATGTGAGAAAGTTAGCTGACTCTTCAAGACAAAGTGTGTCATCAAAGTAATTTTTTCTTTCAAAATAATATATTGAGACATATTTACTTGCTCGCTTACATTCCAAACTAGGATACCGTAAAAATTTATTTTTCAATGACATGAAAGAAGCATGAAACTTTAAGCGATACCAAAAAATTTTTAGTTGAAGTCAGAAGATCCAGCCACATTTTTTTTTTTAAGTTAAAACTACTGGACGGACACAAAGAATTCAACTGTCTCCGAAAAAATCGAAAACCATTTTCGTGGGTTCAAAATGAAGAACGACAACTTTTCTCACATAAGATATATATTTCGATAACCAAGCATCCATGTTTTATGTCTGCGTTAATTTGTCAACTCTATATGAGAAAGTCTGTCTCTTCAAGAGAAAGTGTGATATCAAAGTAACTTTTTCTTTCAAACTATATACTGGAACATATTTACTTGCTCGCTCACTTTTCAAACTGGAATATTGTAAAAAGTCATTTTTAAACGAAATAAGCAAGAAACTAAAAACTATACAAAAAAAAAAAAAAAATTTACTTGCAATTAGAAGATCCAGCTATTCTTGTTTTAAGTTCAAACTATCATTGAGACACAAGGAATTCTACTTTCTCCAAAGAAATCAAAAAGCTCTTCCTTAAAAAATAGACGCCAATTTATTTTCAAGCAATAAATCAATTTCCTCTTACTTTCAATAAAATAAATTAAGGCACTTTTACTGACGAACAAAAACAAATCTAGTTACCTGATGTGGCTTCAAAATGAAGAACGACAACCATTCTCACATAAGATGAATATCCCGATAACCAAACATCCATGTTTTATGTCTGTGCTAATTTGTCAACTTTATGTGAAAAAGTTAGCCGACTCTTCAAGACAAAATGTGTCATCAAAGTAACTTTTTCTTTCAAACTAATATATTGAGACATATTTACTTGTTTGCTTACGTTCCAAACTGGGATATCGTAAAAATTTATTTTTCAATGAAAGAAGCATTAAACTTAAAGCGATACCAAAAAATATTTACTTGAAGTCAAAAGATCTAGTCACATTTTTTTTTTAAGTTCAAACTACCGGACAAACACAAAGAATTCAATTGTCTCCAAAAAAATCAAAAAAAATTTCGGTGGGTTCAAAATGAAGAACTACAACATTTCTCACATAAGATAAATATCCCGATAACTAAGAATCCATGTTTTATGTCTGCGCTAATTTTTCAACTCTATGTGAGAAAGTTTGCCAACTCTTCAACAGAAAGTGTCATCAAAGTAACTTTTTATTTCAAACTAATATATCGGGACATATTACTTACTTGCTTACTTTTTAAACCGGGACACCAAAAAAAAATTATTTGAAAACAAAATTAGCAAGAAAATTAAAACAGTACAAAAAAATATTTGCATTCAGAATATCCAGCCACTTTTTTTTTAAGATCAGACTACCGGACAGATACAAAGCATTCTACTTTCTTCGAAGAAATCAAAAATCTTTTATTGAACACGAACACAAATTTATTTTCAAATAATAAATCAATTCCTTCACTAGTAATAAAATAAATTAAGGCAGTTTTACCGATAAACAAAAGCAAATCTAATTACCTGATGTAGCATCAAAATGAAAAACGACAACCTATCTCACATAAGATGAATATCCCAACAACCAAGCATCCATGTTTTATGTCTGGGCTAATTTGTCAACTCTATGTGAGAAAGTTTGCAAACTCTTCAAGAAAAAGTGTCATCGAAGTAAATTTTTTTTTTCAAACTAATATATCAAGATATATTTACTCGCTTGCTTACTTTTCAAACCGGGATACCGTAAAAAATTATTTGAAAACGAAAGAAGCAAGAAACTTAAAGCGACACATTACTTGCAGTCAGAAGATCCAGCCACATTTTGTTTTAAGTTCAAACTACTAGACAAACACAAAAAATTTAACTTTCTCCGAAGAAATAAAAAAATTTTTCCTTAAACACGAACAAAAGTTTATTTTGAAACAATAAATCAATTTTCTCTTACTTTCAATAAAATATATTAAGACACTTTTACCGACGAACAAAAGTAAATTTAAATACCTGATGTGTGCTTAAAATGAAGAACGACAGCCTTTCTCACATAAAATAAGTATCCCGATGACCACCCTATAAAACTCAGTAAGAGCGAAAACGCCATTCTTAAGAAAGTACATGGCGTAAAATGATACCCACATGCCACACATCCGCACAGCTGCACTGGTCGCCTGCATAACCAGCAACAGGAAGAAACTTTATTTGTTCCTTTCAACAACAAGTCCCGAGTAACAACTGCAAAGGGGAGTCCAATTACCTCATTTACTATTTTTCAAGAAAGTTAACTTCCTCTGTTAAATTAAATAAACTAGGGTTCAAAAACCTTCAATTTGAACGTCTAACTTGGGAAGGTTTGATCCTTGTTTTTTTTCATCAAAAAAGCATATCCTCTATTTCTAATTTTAGTGAATCATTCTGTTTTCCCCTATCTCTGTATGAGAAGAATATCATAGAGCACAATATGGGCAACTGCTTTTCCATGAGTTTCTAAAATATGTACATCTAAAGCAACATCAAAGAATGAACAACCAAAACGATCTGGGCCAAACCGAGTCAAAAGTTTGATCCAACTGAGGGGTATACAACATAGAGAGCCAAACCAGAATAGTATTTGAAATTTAAATATCATATTACAAGGACAATGACATCACTCACGGTCCATACATGATCTGAGATCTTTTGGAAAAAAAAAATTTGCAATTGATCGTTAAAGATTGAGAAGCTTTTTTGGACTACCTTAACCCATCTTACTGGTAAAAGATTTTGCACATTTGATATATAACTACAAGAACCTCAGACTTCAGAATGAAACAAGGATTATAAAAGAAAAGGATTCTCCTGGGACATATTTGAGCATGTAAACAAACTGAAAATATTGACAGACTTCAGAATGAGAAGCTTTTTTGGACTACCTTAACCCATCTTACTGGTAAAAGATTTTGCACATTTGATATATAACTACAAGATCCTCAGACGTCAGAATGAAACAAGGATTATAAAAGAAAAAGATTCTCCTGGGACATATTTGAGCATGTACACAAACTGAAAATATTGACAGCATGGAATTTCTAAACTATAATTTTCAAAAAGACGGTCTTCAAACTGTTAACCAACTGAACCATATGAAAACCAAATTTTGGAAAAGAATATACGTGCACAAGAAAGGCAAGCGGTTGAAAAATTACCATATGAGCAGGCTCCACAATCTGATACCCAGTTTCATCTCTGAACATGGCAACAAATTCATCTGAAATTCACAATAGCCGAGACACAAATCAGCGCAGCACTTAAAGTCGAATATAATTAAAAACAAAAAACAAAGAAGAAAATTTGGAAAAGAGATAACCTTCATTTCTTACTTAGCATGAGAATGGATTCTTTTCGACGCGAGCCATGGTCGACAATGATGATGCCATCTTGATCACGTCCGCCATGTGGGTAATTTCTAGATCCGCCATTTTCAGTGCTCAGACATGGTCTTCCCCGTTGATGTTTCCTTAATTCGAAGAACTTGGGGAGAACCCATTTGATCCTTGTTCTTTTGCATCAAAAAAACATATCCTCTGTTTCTAATTTTCGTGAATCATTCTGTTTTCCCCAATCTCTACCTCCCTTTTCCATTTTCTCAACAAGACTCCTACGATTTCAAAACCCTAACCCGCCTTTTCGTACATATATTTCTCCCACTGGTTTCTGGTTTTCGACACCATCGTCAAAAACTAAAGGATTTCGGTTGGGTAGTCTCAGAATTAAATTTGAGGAGTAGATCGGAGTCGGCGTTCGGGCGGGAGCAGGACAAATGAGTAATCAGAATTTGCAGATAGAGGCGTTCAAGCACCGGGTGGTGGTCGATCCAAAATACCTCCGCTTGATGAATACAATAACAGAACCGGTAGATAAGAAAAACCTAATTTAATAAGATTAAACATAAGCAAAATTAAAGAGTTTGAAGGGATCATAGGCAGGAGGAGGTGTACCCAGACAAAGCCAAAAGCAGACAGCGATACAGTGAAGTAGAAGCCTCTGAAAATCGCGTTTTTATAGGCGGGCTGCGGTGCGTCCTTTTGACGCCACCTCCGCGTGATAAATACGCGATATATGAGGGGTAAAAAAGGAAAACCAAAGATTGGGCTGAAAAATAAACACGTTTGTTTTTACAGGCTAATGACTTTTTGGTGGGTTTTTGTGCCCTCTTGTTTTATTATGTTTAAATAATTATTAATTAAAATAGAAAAATTAATTTAATAAAAATAATTGTCAAAAAAATTATTATTTAAAATAACTAAAAATTCTATATTGGGTAAAATTTGTAACACTCCAATTATTATTATTATTATTAGTATTATTTTATTTTAATTTTTTTGTAATTTTTATATGAATATATGAATTTTTATATAGTTTTAATTTATTTTAATTTAATTAAATAGAAATAATAATAATAATAATAAGAGGTAAAATTAATTTAATAAAGAGCAAAATATAGTTTCACCTCTTATTGACTAGTCTTATTTAGATTTTATAAATTTTGTGTGGTTTCATTTTTTAGTATATATTTGTGCGTGTGTGATCTTTTAAACATGAATTTTTTTAAAATATTTAAATTAAACTCTAATAAACTCTTTACTTCCCAAAACACTTTTATGCTCCAAATTAATAAATTAAGTGCTCTTACTTTCCAAAACTGGACACATTCCATATGGGACACCATAGGTAATTATTGTTAAACAAAAATAACAAAGAAACTTTGAAATGACATACCAAAAAATATTAACCTGCGACAAAAAAAAATCCGTGCATACTTTTCTTGACTTCCAACTACCGTAGTGATTGGAGGATTTACCTTTTCCCAAGAAATTGAAAAACATCTACCGACACATAAAAGTACATTTATTTACAATAAACCAATACACTTTTATTTGCAAAACAATGAATTTGGAAACTTTAACTGAGAAAAGAAAGCATATCAAGTTTATTAAATTGGCTTCAAAATCAAGAACGATGATCTTTCTCAAATAAAATGAATAATTCCCATAACCGAACATTCATGTCTTTCGTTTGTAGTAATAAATAATTGAGAAAGCACACTGCCAGATCTATAAGAGAAAAGTTGCCAACTCTCCAAGAGAAAGGGTGTCATCAAAGTAATGTTTTATTCTGAAAAATATTTACTTTAAATCAAAAGTCTAAAACCACAATTTTTAGAGTTCGGATAACCTGAGGCATTAAAAAGTTTTAGTTTGCTGCAGGAAATCCAAAATCATTCTCTTTTTGCACCAAGACACATTTATCTTTATACAACAGGCTTTCAGTTTCTAAGAATTACTTGAGATGCACTTACTTTTCCAACTAGTATACTTTTCATATAGGACACCTGTAAATTTATTTTAGAAGCAATAGGTCAAGAAACTTTAAACCAACATACCGAAGAAAAATAACTTCCATTTAAAAGATCAAGGGACGATTTTTTAGAGATAGATTTATCTAAGGGACCGGCAAAATCTTTCATTGCTCCAAAAAATCAAGAGATTAAATGAATTTTACTTTTCTTTGGAAAACTGTGAAGCTTTTGCATAGATACCGAGACACATTTATTTCCAAAGAATTAGTTAATACAATGTCAGTTTTGAAACATCAAATTGAGGTACTTTTACTGAGATACAAACCTGCACCAAGATTATCAATGTGGCTTCAAAATGAAGAGTGGCAACCTTCCTCATATAAAATGACAATTCCCATAAGCGAACATCAAATTTTTCCATCCATTCTAAAAATAGATTGGGAAAGCATATTATCATCACCAAGTGAAAGGATCCCTAACTCTCCATAAGAGAGTGTGCCACGAAAGAAACTTTTACTTTCAAACCGACACACCGAAACATATTTACTTTGGATCGAAATTTTAGGTCATATCTTTTTTGAGTTGGTACAACTTGAAGGATCAAAGCGTTTCTATTTTTGCCATGAAAAATCAAGAATCACATTCTTATGCACCGAGAAACATCTCATTTTCTAAAAAATAGATACTTGAGCCTCTCTTAATGTTCCAACTGGTACACTTTTCATATGAAACACCAACTGTAATTATGTTTCAACAAAAGGTTAAAAAATTTTAAGTTGATATATCAAAAAATATTTACTTCCAGCTAAAAGATCAAGTCACATTTTTTTTAAGAATTGGAACTATTCTGAGGGACATAATTGCCCCAAAAAATTGAGGAACATTTGCTCAAACACCAATAGGAACAATTATTTTTAAAAAACAAATAAAGACACCTTCAATTTCAAAAAAAAATGAATTGAGCTATTTTACTTCCGAACTTAAATATTTCAACATGAGACGTCTAAGGATATAAAGTAAGTTTGTTTTGAAAGATTGAGAAACTTAAAACGATACCAAAAATATTTACTTGTAGTTAGAAGATCCAGCCATATTTTTTTTAAGTTAAAATTATCAGATGTACACAAGAAATTCTACTTTCTCATAAGAAATTGAAAAACTTTTCCTTAACCACGGACAAAAATTTATTTTGAAACATTAAATCAATTTACTCTCACTTTCAATAAAATAAATTATGACACTTTTACCGACAAACGAAAGCAAATCTTGTTACCTGATGTCGCTTCAAAATAAAGAATGACAACCTTTCTCACATAAGATGAATATCCCAATAACAAAAGCATTCATGTTTTGTCTACGTTAATTTGTCAACTCTATGTGAGAAAACTTGACAACTCTTCAAGAGAAAGTGTCATCAAAGTAACTTTTTCTTTCAAACTAATGTATCGGAACATATTTACTTACTTGCTTATTTTTCAAATCTGGACACCGAAAAAAATTAATTGAAAACGAAAGAAGCAAGAAACTTAAAATGATAACAAAAGAAATATTTATTTGCAGCAAGAAAATCTAACCACATTTTATTTTAAGTTCAAACTACCGGGTGGACATAAAGAATTCTACTTCTCCGAAGAAATTGAAAAACTTTTCCCTAAACATGTACAGAAATTTATTTTGAAACAATAAATAAAATTTCTTTCTCTTTCAATAAAATAAATTAAGGTACTTTACCGACAAACAAAAGTAAATTTAGAGATTTAATTGAAAGTAATTTTGGGAAAAAGATGTGAAAATTTGGGTTCTTAGAGTATTTTTGAAAGAAAATCTAAAAACCGGGGGTCAAAACGCAATTTAGAAAAATTGCACTACGTCAGCTACCTGGTCAGCAACCTCAGCCGACCAGAACGCACCGCGTGGCAGAGACACTGATGCAGTAGGCCACGCGGAAGGGAGCCACATGGGCGATCTGTGTGCGTGCGATCGAACGGCTGAGATTCGTTCCCGCGCGCACGGACGGCCCAGATTGCATCGCGATGAACGGTCCATATTCATTTCCTTTTTAATCGAGATCGGACGGCCCAAATTAAATCGCGATAGACAGCTCAGATTAAAAGCGGAAGGTTATAAATAATCTCATCCACACCCAAACCCTAACCCTAGCCGCCAGAGCCCTCGCCGGAGAAGACAGCCCAGCCGCCGAAAAGCCGACCGCCGCCACCCACCGCCGCACCGGAGCACTTTTCGGCCGCCAAACGAGGTAAAAATTCTTTCCTTCGCTCAGAATTCGATTCTAAACCCACTTATGGCCAAATTGGAGTCAAAACACCTGCCAATTGGCCGGAAAACGTTGCCGCATATTTTTTCAATTTTTGCCTCCGATGAGGCCCTTCCTAATTCCTGTTTAATGTAATTTTTATACCATTGTGACCACCATTCATTTCTCTATAGGTTGACTGGAGCAAAACACCAAATTGCGACTCGAGCCGGAGGAGCCGCCGCACCGGAGAGCCCCGCTGCCGGTAAGTTTCAGTTTTTGGTGTTTTTTTGGGCCCATCAAGGGCTCTAGGGGTGTTTTCTTACAAGAACCAATGCAAGTTTGGCCAAATTCGGCCGAAAACGGTCAGAAACAGTCAACTCGAGGCGGATCGTCGCCGCTTGTCGCCGGAGCACGACGGAGCCGCCGTGCCAGAATTCTGAAATTGGCCGAATAGGCCTTGGGTCTGATTTTTGAGTTATTTGGGACATGTGTAGGTACCGTAAGCGCGTTTCAGTTCCTGAACAAAAATTCAGAGAACCTAGGGACTGCCCGTAGGCCTAGTGAAAATCCAACTTTCGGCTTCGAATCAGGTAAAGACCCTTCACCTTATTTCCTATCACGGAATTAAAATTTAATAAATGATAAAACTATATTTTATGAACTAAATAGATATACATAATTATTACGGTTGTTAATGGAGTCCCGAACTGGACATATTTCTCTATCAATTCATATTTGATTTATTTTACAGTCTAAATGCAGTAGAGTATCTGATTTATTTATTCTATGGTTTTGAATACATGAATCACTGTTTACTTTATTATGGCTTGATTTTTTGAATCCGATGATATGCTTGCCTTGTTGGATGCTCGTTACTTGTTTAGATATTCATGATTATGTGAGAAACAAAAAACTAAGGAAAAATAAATAAATATAAAAAATGTATGTGAATTGATAAATGGATAAGTTGACACCCTCACTAGATATTTTGAGAGATGGTGGATGGATCGGGTCCATAGGGAACCCTACCGGAAACGTTGTCTCATACCGGACGGGGTATGGAGATTTTAAATATTTTGGCGTTCATACCGGATGGAGTATGAGGACGACCCGCTTCACCGTCATACTGGACGGGGTATGGAGATTTTAAATGTTTTGGCGTTCATACCAGACAGGGTATAAGGACGGCCCGCTTCACCCTCATACCGGATGGGGTATTGAGATTTATTGTGTGGCGCCCATACCAGACGGGGTATGGGGACGGCCCTGGAAATTAAGTTTGTCAAGGGAATGGTTTACGTGTAGTAAGGACCCTTATGGATCCCCATGGATTACTAGTAGGCTGATGAAAAGGGGGCAACTGTTGTTTGATGATTGAAATATAAAAGTATGACATGTACTATGCTACAGATTATATATGAACTTATGATATCTATGATGTTATTGTTTTCATGGGATGTTTTTATAAATTCCACTGAGGTAAATGGACGATAAATAGTTTGATTATTGATAAATAAATTTACTTGAAACTTGTGCTCCATAGGTTGTTTTTGGTTTTCTACCAACCTTTACTTCTGTGACAGTGATATAGTATGATGTCTTTGCTGGGTTAGTGTAACTCATTCCTTACTTAACTATTTCAGATCAGAAGGACTTGGTTCCCGAGGCCGATCTACAAGAAGATGGCAAGTAGTTACCTATATGTTTATTAGTTTCTTTTATAGTCTTTCGTTTCCAGTATTTTTCTTTGGAAGACTTATTTTCGGTATTGTTAGTATGTTTAAGTTATTGTGTAAGGGATATTAAGCAGAACCTTTTATTTCGCTTCCGTACTTATATTTTTTATATACATTTCCTTTTTAAATTTTCAGGGTCGTTACAAAATTAATTTTGAAATTTTAGGTATAATGTTTTTATAAAAATTAAAATTATTTTCTAAAAATTTATGTATTATAATTTTTAGTTCTAAAATTTCTTAAAAATAAATTTTAATTTTAATTATTCTAAAAAATACTTTTATATTTAATCTCTTTATTCGTATAATTACTTTCGAAATACAAAAATTATGATAAAAATATTAGACAGCTTTTGATTTGAATAGTAAAGAATAAGAGTAAGTTATAAAAAA
>NW_019028899.1:0-21378 GCF_000150535.2 Carica papaya
TTGGATAAAAATTTGAATATTATCTCCACATAAAAATATGGTTCATCAAAACTTAAAGAATTTGTTCCTTTGAGGAATTCAACCATATCCTTTTATATTATGATTTTATACCTAAAAATATGTTAGACATTTGATGTGTGAATCATGTTGCTATATGCCTTCATCGATTCACATAAATATGAGTAGCAGATTGAGAGATGCTAGCAGTCGAGCATTAAGTTATTGAAAAGTACTATATGTAGAGTTGCTTTATCGAAATTCGAATTGTAAGTAGCAAATTTAGTCTTTTAATTGAAAATCATATATCAAATCAAATTGCAAGACCCGAAATGTAAGTTATGAATTAAAATTTACTGACATTTATATATATATATATATAAATTTTTTATGATATATATATTAAATTATATTTAAGAATGTATACTAATATTAACTAAATGAATGCTAATCTTAAAGACAAATTGTATAAATATTATAATTCATAATAAAATGACAAATTTTCTGAAGACTTAATTAAATTTAGTATTATCTAGATTTAAGTAAATTGTAAAAATCAAATCTAATCATGCAATTTATTATTGATTTTTAATATTCACTTATCAATTCGTAATATATCATGACTTACTCATAAAATTCAAATTATTTTGTTATTAAATTGAACCAAATCATAATATTATACTCATGAATTATAAGATTGTAGACAATGATGATTATATATTGTTTTAAGGTCCTTAATGTGGGAGTACAACACTATTTCAATAATTTGGCATGCATACAAACATCACGGTTCATGAATTACACAACGTAATGCTTGATTCATATTGTGTGAATCATATTGCTCAACATCTTTAGATTCATATTAGGTACACTTTTTTCATTTATTGTAGAAAGCTTATTAGTTAAATGGATAACAAAAGGATTTCATAATAATTGATAATAATCAAAGATATACCTTCATGTTGTGTTTAGAAAGAAAAAAAAAAGAAAAAGCTTTTGCGGAATGTATTTGCAAATCTACACTAATTTCTTTCCACTATAAGATAGTGAAAATTCTATTTAAAATAATAATAAAATAATAAAATAATAAAATATAGAACTTTGAAATTGAAACAATTTATTTTGTATTTCGTTAAGAAGAACTTTATATAAGACCATTTTTTTATCATAGCACTACAAGAAATCATCTTTTATTTGAAAAAAAAGGGTGTTTAATTATTATATTTATACTTGGAGAACAATAGCCCAAGTTGAGTTTTCAATAGCTATAAGTCTCATAAGTTCATTAATAGAGAAGAGATTTAAGAAGTAAATGTTTATTGCATCATACATATATTATGATAGAAGAAGTGAACTTTTATTACATCAACCATACCTTCAAAGAAAAAGATAACAATTTTAATAAACAAACTTCATGCAACATAACTCGTAATTGGTTTGCAGTTGTGGTTAGTGTAATAAAAAAATAAATAAATCATGGTATGTACCGCATAAATACACGAAGCATGTCATATATAGAACATCCTATTTAAAACTATAAAATTTATAATTATAAGGACTGTCAGTTGAAAAGATCTAAAAAATCAAACACTTAACTAACTGTTAAAAAAAATAATTGGACTCTGAATGAAATAAAAGTAGAAAGACTAGGCATTTTTAAATGCATTTAGCCAAACTACTTAATCCACAATTAGACACTTAATCTAATAGGTCCCAATCAAAGCTAGCAAGATAATTTTCTACTTAAGGTGAGAAAATAACTAATTTTAGGGATTAAACTTCACTGTTTTATTCATATCTAGAAGGAGCTTTAGCTACATGAAAATGGCTTATAAGATAAGAATAAATTCCTACTTCTACGAACACGAAAATCAATAGAAAGATAAAAGGATAACTAGCCACTTCTGGTGTGGGAGAGCAGCTGCTGCAGAGTGGTTGTTGGTGGAGCGAGTCTTCAGCTTTGTGCAGATATGGCTGGGGCATCTTAAACAGTTTTGTAGGGATGCATGTGTGGCTGACTTAGTTTGATGTTTTAATCTAGGTATTTCAGGTTTTTTACTGGAACTCGTTAGGATCTTCGAATCCTAACATCACTCCCTCCCATTTTGAGGAATCTTGTTCTCAAGGTTAGGGGATTGTTCAACGAGATCTTTAGTGTTTTCCCAAGTGGTGTCTTCTGCTGACATATTCTTCTATTGAACTAGGCTTTATTCCATAAATTTGCCTCCCTTTTTAAGCCAAGGAGTGTCCATGATTTGTAGGGGTGGAGTAAGACATTACCTTCATCAGTAATGGTTGGAAGATCCTTGGTGGTGAAGATAAAGTCACTTATTTTCTTCTTGAGCAGGGAAACATAGAAGACCAGATGAATGCGTGATCCTTCCGGTAGTTTGAGCTTATAAGCTACTGGTCCAATACATTGCTCAATCTGGTACGATCCATAAAACCGAAAATCTTGTCTTTAAAGTGCTCTTTAGAAGAGAGTCTGTTAGTGACAGGGTTGTAATTTGAGAAAAACCCATTAACCTTCTTGGAACTCTATATGGAGTCATTTGGAATAGGCATATAGTTGCATCCTATTATTTGTAGCCTGAAGGTTGGCCTTAAGTTGTTATAGTAGTTCATTATGCCCTGTCAGCTGTTGCTCTACTTTATTTACTAGAGTCGTATCTGGGTGATAGTATGGAATCGTAGGCGGAGGCCGCCCATATAAAGCCTAAAATGGGATCATCCTGATGGAGACATAGAAGGTGGTGTTATACTAGAATTCTGCCCAAAGAAGCATAAAACTCCACGTATTCAATTATTGATGGCCTATACACTTTAGATATTGTTCAACACATCAGTTGACTACCTCAGACTGTCCATCAGTTTGTGATTGATATGCCAAACTCATCTTCAGTTAAGTACCTAAGATGTTGAAAAATTCATTTTAGAAATGACTTACAAAAATTGGATCTTTGTTACTGATTATGGATTATGGCATCCCGTCCAATTTTATCACTCATTCAACAAATTTGTCAGCTACGACTTTTGTTGTGTAAGGGTGAGCTAGGGCCAAGAAGTGTGCTGATTTACTTAGCCGGTGACAACCACAAGAATGGTGTCTTTACCATTGAAGGGAGGTAACCCTTTTATCAAGTCTATGGTGATGTCATCCCATACTTGGCACTGAATTAGCAATGGTTGTAGAAAGCTAGGTGGTGATAGAGTTTCCACTTTAGTTCTTTGGCAGGTTTCACATGCGGACATATAATCTTATGCCACTTTTTTCATGGACGGCTAATAAAATTTTTGTATGAGCTTCTTGTAAGTTTGTTGAACTCTGAATGTCCTCCCAAGGGGGATTCATGATAGGCCTACAAGAGTTATGGAATCAGACAGGATCCAGGTGGTATGACTACTCGATGCTTATAATAGATCAATCCATGCTTCCATGTATATGGGCTACTGACCTGTTCTTTTGCTAAGATACTGAGCTTCTTCATGTAGGGATGTTATTTTGTTTCTTGCTCAATGTTGTCCTATATTTGATTTTGTTAGACAAATAAGTCGTCAAGGGATCGGCCTATAACTTGCTGAAAGAGAGCATCTACAACTTCATTTTCCTTACCTAGTTTGTAAATGATCTCATAATCATATCCGAACAGCTTGGATACCTATCTTTGTTGTTTTGGTCTGGTGATGCATTGCTCCAGTAAATATTTGAGACTACGTTGATATGACTGAATAAAGAATTTATGCCCCATAAGATAAGGCCTCCAGGTTTGTACTACAATTACAACTGCCACCATTTCTTTTGCATAAGTGGGCCATGATTGCTTAGATATATTGAAGATTAAGGTAGAAATTATTATTTATTTTATTTATTAATTTGAATTCAAATAAGATTTATCTTTAATTAGATTTAGAATATGTTTATTTTAAAAAAAATCATGTTATTAGTGGAAGTTTATCTTTTAGGAGATTTAATTTATATTTATATCTTATATAGTGGTAGATTATTTTCAAGAAATTCGAATTTAATATAAGCCTATTTGAAGGCACTTTAACTTGTTAATTTTGAGTCAATGAAGTCAATAGAAATTTAGGTTTTCTTCATCTTGGAAAAGTCCCAACAAGTGGTATTAGAGCCTTTATTGGTTGAGTATGTGAAAAAATAATATAAAGAGGAGCAATGAGGAAAAGAAGAAAAAAAAATCATGGAGGGAGTCCTCATTGCCAAGATGTCGAACAAGTCTTCATCAACATCAAAAAGGAAAATTTTCCACCATGCAAAATATGCAAGAAAAACAATCTTGATGAAAAAGGTTATTGGCATAAAGGTAAATCACAATATTTTTATTGTAAAAGATTTGGGCATATACAAAAAAAATTGCAGGTTGAAGAATAAACAAGCAAATAATATCTTAAAAAGAAGAATATCTTTTTTAAAATTTGGAGAGAAGTGCTCCAACAAAATAAATTTGATGATTATAATTTTTACTTTAAGGGAGAGTGTTGAAGATTAATGTAGAAATTATTATTTATTTTATTTATTAGTTTGAATTCAAATAGGATTTATCTTTAGTTAGATTTAGAACATATTTATTTTTTAAAAATCATGTTATTAGTAGAAGTTTATCTTTTAGGAGATTTAATTTATATTTATCTATTATATAATGGTAGATTATTTTCAGAAAATTTGAATTTGATGTAAGCCTATTTAAAGATATTTTAAGTTGTTAATTTTGAGTCAGTGAAGTCAATAAAAATTTAAGTTTTCTTCATCCTGTAAAAATTCTAACAAGATATCCCCAAAGCTCGGCTAAGATAAGCCACCAGTTTCCCTTGTTATGTAAGTACTGCTCCTATTCCATCCCTAAATGCATCAGTCTCAATAGTAAAATGCTCACTAAAATTTGGTAGAGCCAATGTTGGAGTGGAAGTCATTGCCTGCTTCAAACTGGTGAAGGCCTTTTCTGCATCTTTATTCCATTCAAACTAACATTTCTTCAGTAGGTGAGTTAAGGGCTGGACTATAAGTCCATAATCCTTTATAAATTTACGGTAGTAGCCTATCAACCTTAAGAATCCCCAGAGTTCTGTGACAGTGGTGGGTCTTGGCCAGTCTAGCATTGCCTGAATCTTATTTTGATAAACTTGGACCCACTGTGGAGTGATTATATGGCCCAGATACTTTAATTCTTGTTGCCGAAACACGCATTTCTTGAGCTTGACAAAGAACCTTTATTGTTTCAGAATCTCAAGCACTTGTCTAACATGCATCAAATGTGAGTGCCAATTGGGACTATAGACTCAAATATCATCAAAAAATACCAACACAAATTTGCGAAAATATGGGCGAAATATGACATTCATTATATCTTAAAATGTAGAAGAAGTATTACATAACCCAAAAAACATTACAAGATATTTGTAATGGTTATTGTGTGTTCAAAATGTTGTTTTATGAATATTGGCAGGATGAACTCTCATCTGATGGTACTCGGAGGTTAGATCCAATTTGGTGATTAATGTGATGTCGTGTAATTCATCTATCATGTAGTCTATCATGGGAATGGGAAAAAAATCCTTGATGGTGACCGTATTGAGTGCCAGATAGTCCGTACAGAAGTGCCAAGTGTCATCCTTCTTTCTAACCAATAGAATCGTGGATAAAAAAGGACTAGTACTAGGGCGGATGAGCCTTATCTCTATCATGTCAGCAACCTGTCTCTCTATCTCAACTTTTTAGAAATAAGCATACCGGTAGGGTCGAACGTTGATCAGTTTGGTTCACTTGTTAAGGTTGATGTGGTGGTCAATCTCTCTTACTGAGGACAATTGATCAAGGTTCTAGACTAAAACTTTTGCCAGCAACTTTTGCATTTATGGCTCGGTGGATGCGATGTTGGCCTTTTCAGTTGTGAACAGGCAAACGAACAGGGAGGGTCGTCTGGCCACTTCCTTACTAATTTCCTCAAGCGACGTAGCTTGAATGGGTGGTGCATCAAGGCTGCATAGCTACTGGTGTTTGGTCGTGCCACTGGAATGTCATGATGAGGTTTTTCCAATCGCATGTCACGACCCCCAATCCTTCAAGCCACTAAACACCAAACACAACATTGAGACCGGTAAGGGGCAATGAGAAAAGAGTGAGAGTGAAAGTAGTATCTTGGATTTGTAGTGGCATGTCGTCGAACTGCCCTTGGGATTTCATGGAATCCCCACTCATAATTTTGATAGATAATGGAGCGATCGGGATCACAGAAGGTCATAGCAAGCTCACAACGCTTTTGCTGATGAGGTTGTGCGTGGAGCTACTATCGATGCGGGCGATAACTTCCTAGGCCGATGATGGCGGATACCCGTATGGTCCAAGTTGTGGTCTAATTGGTGAGGGCATGTAAGGAGATTTCGAGCTCAGTACTGCCTGTTTTTTCTTCTTCTTTACAGCCCCCTTCGAGCAACAGGAGCTGAGGTTTTCAGCACCGATGGCCTGCCGTGAAGAGTTCTTCGCAATTGAAGCACAACCCTTATGTTTTTCTTCACTGCATCTCCTCCCAGGACAATCTCTTTGGTGTTACAGGTGTGGCGGCTAAGGTTCGTGGAAGTTGAGCGAGTAAGGATGATGTTTGTTGGGCAGGTTGTGTAACACCTCGAAGATTTTTTCGCTTAATTGTCGTGTAAAACCTCTAATTATTCAGGTTCTAAGGCCATTAACTCTTTAAATTTTAATTTATTTTGAATTTCAAATGAAAACAAGTTTAAAAATGTTAATTTTATATTCAATTTTTATACATTTATTTTCCCTACATCTATATATATATATATATTTTTGTTTTTATCATTTATTGATTTTAAAAATTTTAGGAGAAATGGAGAAGGAAAATGGCAGAAAAATCTCGCGAAAAAGGCGTGGGAAAATTTTCCCCATCTGTGCAAGCCCCATGCGTCGCGCGAACATGCGCACGCGCATGGCTAGCAAGGGACGTGAGCCTGTGTACATGTCCCAAACATGCGGAGGGCAAGGCGTGTAGTCTGCGCTCATCACATCGTGTGCAGATAGGCACACATCACATCGCATGCAGGCAAATGCGTGGCACTGTGCACATAACAGGCTTAGGCAGCTCGCGCTTCCCTCGAGCAGCAAACGCCACTCCTTAGGTTGTGTGCACCGCCCCTTGGGGGCATACGCCGCTGTTTGGACATCGTATCTGTCCCTCGTCTGACGCATTTTTGTTTTTTATAATGCTGTTGCATTGTCGTCGTCGCGTGGGCCAATCCATCAGTCACGTATGTCAGTCATCACGTCGCATCAATTCACTTTTTTTCTCTCGCTCTCCTCATAAGATTTTCCACTTGGGAAAAATCCAACAATCTCCATTTTTTATAAATAGTGACCCTGTTTCCACAATTTCTTCACCATTCCACTTCATTCTTCCATCCACCAAAGAAATTCTAGAGAAAGAGAGAGAGAGAGCTGGAGGGATAAGAGGAAGGAATAGAAAAATGAAAGACGTAGGAAAAACTTCAAAGTTTCAGTAAGTAATTTGGTATTTATCTTATATTATAGGGAGTATTTCTAGGATAATTATATGAATATTAATCGGTTGGTTGTATGCTTAATTATTGTTATGATTTAATATTACTTATAAAAATGATATGTGTTAATGCATGTTTATATTATATGCATAGATAAGTAAATAAAGTATATGTGATGACATGATAAAATGATGAAGCATGACATTGTATCGTAAATATGAGAAATAGTTATTGATATTGGCATGCATGATTTATAAATGACATGATTCGTTAGGCTTTTTATCTTTGACGGGTTCTGTTTCTCTCCCATCTTGTATGAAAAGACGTGAGAGGATCGCTCTCTATGGATAATGGCGTATCCTATGACGATAGTGGTGAAACGATATAATTGTAGGGATGACCTTTAGCAATGTATGATAGTGACTATAGTTTAGATATAGGACCACTGTGGTTACCACGACCGTGGTCATATATCATGTCATGATTTAGAGAGTCGTAAATGTGCTGATGGTTTAGCAAGCCGTAAATTGTAAATATGATATGAAATGAATTGGTCATTCCATATAGGTAGTCGGAAATCTGTATTACCCTCAGTAGATGGAAGTCAGAACGACTTCGCGCGAAAAATAAAATAAAATAAGAGAAAAGAATAACATGATTTGTTTAATTTTTTCTATTTAATTTACGACATGATTGATAGGATCTGATATGATTATGACATGATTTGTCATGATTGACTTGAAATTGACGTGTCTCTTTAAATAAATTAATATTATTTCATAATTATTAAAATGGATTTCTAACACGATTCTTGATGATAAGTAAATAAGGTACCATTTTTAAGTTTTATCACTTTTAAAATCTTAGTGATGTTATTTAAATATTGTCTTCCTTACTGAGTATGTGGAACTCAGCCCTTTCCATGCCCCCCTCAGATGAGGAAGATAGTGAGAAACCCATCGTTGACCTCCTATTAAATTTTTTGACGATCCTGTGGGTCCATGAACCGTTATGAGTGCTTGTTTTGTTATGCACTTTGATGAGTCCAACTTTTGTAGAGGCTTGTATTTAATTTCGCCTCAGTATTGTAAGATTAGAACTTTTTTATTATTTTGTAAGTGATTGTAATTTTTTATTCTGCTATATATAATTATCTTAAACGCACTCATATCTGTTTCTGTATCTAGTACCTTTATGCTTTTAATTAGTATTTGGGACGTCACAAATGGTATCAGAGCAGTTATGCGAAATAATTCCTTACAAGTGAGGTTATAGTCTAGAAAACCACTCTAGATACTTAGGATATTTCCTTTCTCGAAAACTAGACCATTAATTTATATATTCCTTTTCTATTGTAGGAATGATGCGAGGGAGATCTTCTATAGAAAGAACTGAGAGACCTGAGGCCCAGGATCCACCGACCATGATTGAACTTACCTAGCTTTTTCGAGCCATTCAAGGTCTAACTGCAGTAGTAGGCCAAAACCAAGTAAACCACTATCAACACCCTTCTACCCTCGACTATCACCCAGCTGAGAGATCCATTTCCCACAACATAGTTGAGTTTAGGAGACTAAACCCATATCACTTCAAAGGAGGTCTCGATCCCTTAGCTGCAGAAGTTTGAATCCTACAGATAGAGAAATGTTTCTTTGTCTTAGACTTGATTAAAGAATAAAAAGTCCCCCTAGCAGCCTTTATGTTAATCGGAGAAGCCGAGCACTGGTGGCAGCTTAAAAAATATGTTTTACCCACCCCTACCACTTGGAAGGTTTTCATGGATGCTTTCTTTGAAATCTTCTTCCTTGTTTATGTTCAAAAAAAGAAAGAAGAGGAATTTCTAGACCTCTGCCATGGAAACACGATGGTTGCCTAGTATGCAGGCTGATTTGTCCGACTGTCTAGGTTTGCCCCTCTGATAGTCACACTTGAGAGTTTTAACGCTAGAAAATTCCTAAAGAGCCTTCATGCTGATATTTACGACTAGGTCACGATGCTGAGACTCAACTCTTATGCGGAGGTGCTGAAACATGCCCAGTTGGCCAAAGATCTTATCTTGACCTAGCACTAATGCATTACCTGAGTTCATACCCAACAACATCAGCACCAACCCCAACAATCAAGAAGAAGATTGTCTGACCCAGTTAGTAGCCACCCCAATAGAGACCTCGAGTTGTCCCTCCCCCTATTTTGTCCCCACCTACTAGACACCTTGACCGACCTACCCAGCCATGTCAGCATTGTGGAATGTTTTTTTGGTGATCAGCCTTATCGACATCTAAACAATGCATGCTATAAGTGCAGAAGCACTCAAAATTTTGTAAAAGACAGTCCCTAATGACTGAAGGACATGACTAGACCAATAGCCTGAGGACGTGTTTTCTATCTTGATGAGCCTAGTGCCCTCACTACTTCTGCTATTATTTAGGGTATGTTTTCTATCTATGGCACTACTACTCGAGCTTTGATTGATACAGGTGTTATTCACCCTTTCATTTCTCATTTTTTTGCTTATAAACTAGATATTAAGCCTGAATCATTGAACGAAATATTAGTAGTAGGGACTCCCTCTAGAGGTCTATTAGAGGCTCACTGTATGTATAAAAATTACAAAATAAAAGTCTCAAAAGCATAATTATTAATAGATCTTATACTCTTAAATTTCTCAAGATTGGATATCATCTTAGATATGGATTGGTTGGAGAAATATAGAGAAAATATTAACTGTGAAAGTAAAATAATAACTCTTCGTTCACCAAAAATGAGATAAAATTTTATGCATGAGTTTTGTTTGCTATTTTCTAACCTTTGAGTAAACAAGAATATGGATGTTGATCTTGCAGTATTTATAATCCCTATGGTTTATAACTTTCTGGATGTCTTTCCAGAGGAATTGCCTGGTTTACGTCCCCCACGGGAGAAGAATTCTCCATCGATCTTCTTTTAGGAACTCAACCAATCTCAAAGCGTACTTATCGCATGAGTTACACTGAACTCACTAAACTTGAGCACTAGCTCTCTGAGCTTTTTGGGCAAAGATTCTATCACCCTAATCATTTCCCTTGGAGTGCCCTGGTTCTATTTGTAAAGAAGAAATATGGTTTCCTCTGACTATGTATTGACTATAGAGAGCTCAACAGAGTGACGGTAAAAAGTAACTTTATCCTGTATTGATGATCTCTTCGATTAGTTACAAGGTGCTACGATTTTTTTGAAAATTGATCCTAGATTGAGGTACTATCAATTGAGAGTGAAAGAAGAAGATACCCCCAAGATGGCCTTTCGATGTCGATACGGTCAGTACGAGTTCAAAGTTATTCTCTTTGAATTGATTAATGTTGCTATTGCTTTCATGGATCTTATAAACAGAATTTTCAACCATGCACTAGATCAATACGTCATCATATTCATTGATGACATCTTGGTGTACTCAAAGAGTCGCGAAGAATATGCAGACCATTTATTATGGGTATTAGAGACCCTCCGCCGAAGTCACTTGCATGCAAAGTTCAACGAATATTCTTTCTGGTTGGACTGAGTTTCTTTCTTTGATCACGTAATTTTTGGCAAATGAGTTTCTGTTGATCCATCTAAGGTTGAAACTGTGATGAATTGGAGCCGAGCAACAATTGTCGCTAAGGTACATAGCTTCCTTGCTTTGGCCAACTACTACCACCGATTCATTGATGGGTTCTCCAAGATTGCAACTCTTTTGACCTGTCTAACAAGGAAGCATATAGCTTTTGTTTGGGATGATGAATGTGAAGAAATTTTTGCTGAGTTGAAGTTCCACCTCACCTCTGCCCCAATGTTGATCCTTTTCGAAAATATTAGGTAATTTCATATTTTCTACGATCCATCTCACATAGGTTTAATATGTGTTTTGATGCTGCACAGTCAAGTAGTCGCTTATAGATCCAGACAGCTGAACTCTATGAGCATAACTACCCTACGTATTACCCAGAGTTAACTTCCATAGTTTTTGCCCTGAATATATGGCGCTACTATCTATATGGTCAGATATTTAAAATTTATACTGACCATAAAAGTTTGAAATACAGATTTTCACATAGAAAATTGAATATGAGGCAGAGGCATTGGATGTACCTCATAAAAGATTATGACTGCAAGATCCTCTACCGCCTCGATAAAGGTAATATGGTTGCTGATGTTTTGAGTTAAAAGGAGTCCACTATGTTGGCCCGAATGATGGCCATCAGTTGGAAGCTAATCGATACAATATAAGCACTCCACCTTAATCACTATGGCAATGGTGCCTACCTCACACAGATTCGAGCCTTACCTGAACTTTTTATAAAGATTTGGGAAGCTCAGTCCACCAACCACGAGGAAACTCAAAATATAAGTTTACTACTAATGAATTTCTTAATTTTAGGCTCACCGATGATGGTTTGTGTCGATTTTGGGATCATATTTGGGTCCCTATAGCAATCAGGACATATGTTCTCAAGGCTGCCCATGCCTCCAAGTTATCCATTCACCCCGGAAGTACCAAGATGTACCTAGACTTGAAGTGTCAATATTGGTGGCCTGGAATAAAGAAAGACATTGTCGATTATGTCTCATAATGCGTTACTTGCCAACGAATTAAGGGTGAACACTAAAGACCTGGTGGTTTGTTGCAAGGCCTCCTTATTCCATAATGAAAATGAGAGTATGTGACCATGGACTTTGTCATTAGTTTGTATAGAACCTGTTCTGGTTGTAACGCAATATGGGTCATTGTTGAATGGTTGACCAAGACCGCTTATTTTTTTTTTAATCAGAACAACAGACTCTACCAACAAGTTAGCCCGTCTGTACATCGAGGAGATTGTTCGATTTTATGGCATTCCCTATTTTATTATTTCAGACAGAAACCCCGATTCACCTCCTAATTCTGTGACAGTCTTCAAGAAGCCCTTGGTTTAGTATTGTACTTCAGTACCGCCAATCACCCATAAATCGATGGTCAGTTTGAGCGTACCATCCAGATGCTCGAGGATATGTTGTGCGTTTGTATTCTCAACCTTGGTGACAACTAATATGGGTATCTTCCTTTATGTGAATTTGCTTCTGATAACAGTTATCATTCTAGCATCGGCCTAGCTCCGTATGAAGCCCTGTATGGTAGGCCTTGTCGTTCCCCCACTTATTGGAATGAAGTCAGAAACTAGTGTTATTTAGGATCGAACTACATTTAGGAGACCATTGAGAAAGTCACCATCATTTGCAAGAATCTCATCATCGCTCAGAGTCATCACAAGAGCTATGCTGATAATCATATAATACTCCTGGGGTTTTTTATTGACGACCATGTTTTCCTTAAGATTTTCCCTTACAAAGGTAAAATGCAGTTTGGTAAGAAGGAAAGATTGAGCCCTCAATATGTGGGACCTTTTGTGACCATGGAACATATCAGACCCGTGGCGTACTGCCTCGTTCTACCTCCAGAATTTATGGGCTGCATTCATGTCTCCGTGTTTAAAAGGTACCATTATGAATCTTATCACATTATTCCTCACCTAGAGATTTACGTCCAAGAGGACATGACTTACCAGGAGTTTGCCACAGAAATCCTTGGTTAGACCGATAAATTTTTGCACAATAAGAGGGTCCCCATGGTGAAGATGCAATGGCAGCATCACACTCAGGAAGAGGTAATATGGCAACTGGAGAGTGAGATGCGAGAGAAGTTTTCTCATCAATTTATAACAAATTTGGAGGATCAAATTTTTTAAAGGTAAGGGGAGTGTAACACCCTTAAAAATCTTTACGCTTAATTATTGTGTAAAACCTCTAATTATTCGGACCCTAAGGCCATTTACTCTTTAAATATTATTTTATTTTGAATTTTGAAAAAAAACCAGGTTTAAAAATGTTAATTTTATATTTGATTTTTACGCATTTATTTTGATTAATATTTGTTTTTATCATTTAATTAATTTTAGAATTTAAAAAAAAAAACGGAGAAGGAAAATAGTAGAAAAATCTTGTGGAAAGGGATGCGGGAAAAGTTTTCCCGTTTGCACAGGCCCAGCGAGCTATGCATTCATGCCTGCGTGTTCGGTGCTAGTACGGGACGTGCACCTACACGCACGTCCCGTTCGCGTAAGGCGCGAGGCATGCAGTCTGCGCACAACACACGCGTCACATCGCACACAGACAGGCACGCAGCTCCAAGCGTGACATCGCTCATAAACAGGCGCGTGGCTTAGCACGCAAAGGCCCTGGGCCAACGCACGCGGCAAACACTGCCTGCACGCGCAACAGGCTTGGGTAGTGTTTGTTGCCCCTTGGGCGGTGCGCTCGTCCCTCATCCGATGTGTTTTCATTTTTTATAACATTGTCGCATTGTTGTTGTCGTGTTGGCCATCCATCACTCACGACCATCAATTGTCACATTACATCAAGTCACTTTTTCCTTCCCTCTCTCATTACAGGATTTCGCCACTTGGTAGAAATCCAGCAGTCCATATTTTCTATTAATAGGGACCCTTTTTCCACAATTTCTTCACCACTGCAACTTCATTCTTCCATCCACCAAAGAAATTCTAGAGAGAGAAGAGGAAGGAATAGAAGAAGGAAAGATGTAGGAAAAACTTCAAGCTACGGTGAGGAATTTTGTATTTATTTTTACATTCTAAGGAATATTTTTAGAATAATTAAAAGAATATTAATTGGTTGGTTGCATGTTTAATTATTGTTATGATTTAATATTGCTTATGCAAATGATATATGTTAATGTATGTTTATATTATGTGGATAGACAAATAAATAAAGTATATGTGATGACATGATAAAATGATGAAGTATGACGTTGTATTGTAAATATGAGAAATAGTTATCGATATTGGCATGCATGGTTTATAAATGACATGATTTGTTAGACTTTTTATCACTGAGAGGTTTTATTTCTCCCCATCTAGTTTGAAAAGACTTGAGAGGACCGCTCCCTGTGGATGATGGTGTACCCTCTAACGAAAGCAGTGACACGATATGATTGTAGGGATCACATTTGGTAACTTACGACCGTGACTATAGTTTATATGTAGAACCATTGTAGTTGGTACGACCATGGTCATAGATTGTGTCATGTTTTGGTAAGTCGTAAATGTGCTGATGGTTTAGCAAACCGCAAATTGCTGATGTGATATGAAATGAATTGGTCATTCCACATGGGTAATCGAGAATCCGTATTATCCTCTGTAGATAGAAGTTAGAACGATTTTGCACAAAGAATAAAATAAAATAAGACAAAAGTATGACATGATTTGTTTGATTTTCTATATTTAATTTACGACATGATTTATATGATTGATAGGATCTAATATGATTATGACATCATTTGACATGATTAACTTGTTATTGATGTTTCTCTTTAAAAAAAAGTAATCTTTTTTCATAATTATTAAAATGGACCTCCGACACAATTGTCCATGGTAAATAAATAAGGTACCCTTTTAAGTTTTATCACTTTTAAAATCTTAGTGATGTTATTTAAATGTTATATTTCTTACTGAGTATAGGAAGCTCACTCTTTTTCATGCTCCCCTCAGATGAGGACGATAGTGAGGAACAAATCGTTGACCTACCTATTAAAGCTTTTGAGGATCTTGTGGATCCGTGAACCGTTACGAATACTTGTTTTGTTCCACACTCTGATAAGTCTAACTTTTGTAGAGGCTTGTGTTTAATTACGCCTCAGTATTGTAATATTTAATCTCTATTATTATTTTGTAAGGTATTATAATATTTTATTTCGCTGCATATGCACTCGTATATATTTTTGTATTTGGCACCTTTATGCTTTTAATTAGTATTTGGGATGTCATAGGTTGGATCCTCTCAATTCGGGTGAGCCTGCTCTTTTGACCTGGCTACTCTTCTTGTATGCGGGCTAGACTTATGGCCTTCCTTAGTGATCTGGGCTTGAGCATGCAGATTCCATCTGCAATTTCGAGCTTAAGCCCACTCATAAAGGCCCTTATTAGGGCCAGTTGCAGCCATCCATGGACCCAATTGCCCTGTAGTTCAAATTCTTTTTTATATTCGCGAACTGGCCTGGTTTATTTAATGTGGGGTAGGGCCTCGTCAAAATTCTCAAGGTGTGTTTACCTAAACCGAGCCTATAATTCCTTCTTAAACCTGGTCCAGGTGATTTCTCTTCCTTTCTCTATGTAACTCCAGCTCAACCATTGCCATTACTGGTGGGCCTCTCCTTTCAGGTGGTAGGATGCTAGAGACACCTTGTGTGACTCGATGGTTCCTTGAATGGAGAAAAATTGGTCGATGCGACACAACCATTCAGTCAGGTCCCTTTCAGCATAAACCAAAAATTCCAGTTTGGTGAGTTTGGAATAAAATAGAGCTCGACTGCTGTTTTCATTTGAGGGTACTTCGTTGTGGCTCATAAGCCGGCTGGGGCGAGGAAAGTGATGGCTGCTAAAGCCTTCTAACTAGAGGTGATGGTGTTTATGAGCCATTGAAGGGATTCTTCAATCGTTTGAAACCGGTTGATTATTCCAACCTCCATGTAGCTTAGGTTATCATACATTCCCCCGAGGTTATTTTTCAGATTTTTGACACGCTCTTTGTTAGACGCAATTGAAACCAGCTCTAATGCTACTAATAGGTCCCAATCAAAACTAATAAGATAATTTTTTACTTAAGGTGAGAAAGGAATCAATTTTGGGGATTAGACTTCACTACTTTATTCATATCCAGAATGGGTTTAAATACATAAACATAGTTTATAAAATAAGAACAAATTCCTACTTCTACAAACATGAAAATTAATAGAAAGATAAAAAGATAACTAGGCACTTCTAGTGTGGGAGAACAGCTATTGCAGAGTTGTTATTGGCGGAGTAGGTCTTCACCTTGGTGCAGATATGGTTGCGGCGTCTAGATCGGTTATGTAGGGATGCACATGCGGTTGAATTGGTCTGATGCTTTAATCTAAGTATTTTAAGTTCTTTACTAGAACCCGTTGGGATATTTGGATCTTAACATAATCCATAATTCCCCAATTAAACAATTGCTCAAATCATAATTTTTCAATTATTCTCATTTCACATATATCAAATATGCATATTTTATAGAGAATTATTATTGACACAGTTCAAAGAAAGGAAAAAGAAATTTAGAAGAGATTTTTATTGGGATTTCAAAAGTAAATCTGAGATCTAAATAGCCAAACTCATATCAAATCAAAGAGATTAGATTTGTAATAGAAATATACCTAAATCCATAGTAGAAGAAATCTTCATGTAGTACGTAGATATTCCAAATCGACACGTAGCCTTTTTAATATTTCTTTTTATGCTGATGGGATAACAAGAAAACTTTTATTATTTTTCATTTTTTCCATCATAAAATGAGAAATTATAAATATGGTATCTATATATATTACAATCTCATACTCAAGTACAATGCACTAAGGCCCATAACCGTTTAATCATAATTGATCACTTTTAAATGAGCCCAATAAATTGATAGTCTGTTTTATACACCAAGGCCCACATTAAGCATATTTGTTGATAAAAAATCAAACAATCTCCCACTTGGGCTTTATGTATCACCTTAACTTGTGCGTTAAACAATTGTAGGAGTACTCAAAGCTTTTGCTATTAATACCTAAATGCATCACCAAACAATCACATCCATTGATCACAACGACATAAGATCAAAGCGGTCTTCACTATAAGTGTCATAACTAAACCCATCAATAGTCACATATATTAGTATAACCAAGTGACATGGATCAAGTTTAGATGTACAGTATGGAAATTACATGCTATGTAATCTAAACATGCCTACTTCCAACTGGTCTTGCGTTAACCTTAGTGAGATCAACTATAAGAAAACTCAGAGATAAAATATGAACATAAACCAAAACATTAAAACTGAAATCAATTAGCAAATACATAAACCATATCCAAAATACACAACTCATGACATATCTATATCATAAAAGCAACTATGATATAAAATTCATACGGAAACTATACATAATCAAAAGGTACTATCCCCATACGAGCAATGTGCTCATGAAAGACCTTAGGTGGTAATCCCTTTATGAGTGGATCTATAACTATTGAATTTGTCCTAATGTGCTTTATTGATATATGCTTACTCTGAACTCTTTGTTTAACAACTAGACACCTGATATCTATATGCTTTGATTTTGTCAAGCCCTTGTTGTTGTTGGAATATGTAATCGCAAACTTATTGTCACAAAATATCTTTAATGGTCTTTCTATGCTATCAATAATGCGTAGCCCAGTGACAAAATTTCGTAGCCATATTCAATGATTGGACTCCTCGTACCAAGCTATAAACTCTGCTGCCATAGTGGAAGAGGCTACGAGTGTTTGTTTAGCACTCTTCCAGGAAATGACTTCCTTAGTAAGCAAGTAGATATACCCTGATGTGGACTTCCTATTATCTAAGAATCTGGCAAAATTAGAATCAGAATAACCAATGATCTCCAATTGATCTGATCTCTTATATGTGAGCATGTAATCTTTTATTCTCTTAAGATGCCGCATAACGCGATTGTCTGCTTTCCAGTAATCCATACCTAGATTGCTTAAATATCTCCATAACATCCTAATAGTGTATGCAATATCCGGACACGTAAAACCTGTGCATACATAAGGCTCCCTACAACTAAAGCATAAAGAATCATTTGCATCTCCTTATTCCCAAAGTCATTCTTGGGGAATTGACTTAGAGTAATTTTATCTCCTTTAGACATAAGGGTGTAACTTGGTTTGCAGTCCTACAAGCCAAATTTTTTAATAAATTTTTTGATATACCTCTTTTACAATAATCCAAGAATACCCTGAGAGAAATCCCAGTATATCTGAATCCCTAATACCAAATAAGCGTTCCCAAGATCTTTCATCTTAAATTTCTTTGTTAGAAATATCTTAGTTTCGTGCAATAAACCTATATCACTACTAACAAGTAGTATATCATCGATATATATATATGTCACACCTCAAACTCGATATGAAGCACAATTCCTACTCATGCCATTTTTATACAATGGGCCAACAAAATATATATGCATAACTCAAAATTTATCATACAACGTAGCATCCTATGTGATATATACAGTAGTTATATATACAGAATATGAGGTCAAATTTTAGATTTTAACAAAACACAACGAAATTTTCTAGAAATATGAACAAAATGTACATAATCAGGAACTATTATATAGGTTTTACTCGTCTAGCAGCGGTTCTTGCTCTTGTTTTTCCTCTAAAAAATATCAATATGAAATTTAATAAGTTTCACCAACTTAATAAGTATTTTCTTTCAACTTAGATAAGATTCCATGCAAAACAAATAATATGAGACAAATGCAATAATAAGGTTTCAATGCGAAATTCATTTATTATTTTCACCATTTTCACATGTTTCTGATCGAATTTTTGAATTTCACTCGAATATCATTTACAATCCTCGAAGTATAATCATATACTCTCGAAAGAATATATATACACTTGAATATCAATCATAACCTCAAAACATAACCAGATACACACGAAATATCATATATACACTCGTAAGGTTATTTCTAAGGTTTCATCATGCGATGTCGTTTATGTCATCATTGAGGAGAGGTGAAATAGATCCCTCATCACATACATAGCATGCACACACAGAATCTCACAATGGCCACAGCAGGTATATTTGCTAGGTGACCCACACTCATAAACACCTGTCCACTTCTGGACTAGGTTTCAAACTTTATCCATGTGCAGGTTCACCATGCCCGTTGAACTTTAGCCATACAAACACACTCCCATCCTCGATTCAGACTAAATGAGAAGGCATTCAGGGTCTGTACCCTAATTACTCACATCCTCTTGTTTCTAATTTCTTATTTATTTTTCTCTTATTCTATTTTCTCTTCAATTTTATTTAATTGATCGTTTCACAACCATAATTATTCTTTTTTATTTTTATTTTTATTTTCTTATGTTATTTTTTTTTTAACCTTTTACTTCATTAGTAATTTATTTTAGGTTTAAATTCATTTCTCATCACAGTTCAAGTACTCCTCAGTTCTTGGTTTGTTTTCTAGTTCCATCTTCTTAAAAATTCCAATAGTTTAGGGTTTACTTGTCATAGGTCCGGGTTCTATTCTTCATAAAAAATTGGGTCGGTATCCATTCTAATTTTAAAATACACACAAAATTAATAAAATACATGCATAATTCCAAAATCCTAATATAGTTTCAGAATCAGAAATATTTACAACTCCTTTATGCAAAAATCATCCCGGGTCTGCTTGAATGTCTTAATTTCCTGTACATGCACGAAAAAAATTAGCTTATGTTTAGCTTAAACACTAAACATAAGCTAATTTCAATCATAATTACGGATTTCAATGACAACTCGACTGACTGCCCAAAAATATCGGGTTTCGTACCCGATGAAGACTCTTCAACTTTTCGGGTGGTGAATCGTATTCCCTTGTGGGTGAATCGGGTTCCCATTCCTAAAGAAGGCCTCTCGGCTGCCACTGGTGGGTCAATTTCCCATACCCGAGGAATGCTCTTCAGTTCCTGAGTAGGTGGGTGACCTGAATAAGCTCGCAAGGCTAGCTCTACATTGACCACCGCTCCCCTGTCGCTCAACAACCAACCAAAAGCACAGAAAAAAGTTTACCCTCACAACGTGGTGCGATTCGGCCTCGATTCGGCCACGGATGATTTCCTCTTGGCCACCCGCAACTCCCTTGCTTGTTTGAGATTAGGGTGAGATTTTCACACCTAAAAGCCAGTTAGTGTAAAATAAAAAGAGATTGAAGGAAAATAGGGAAAGAAAGATGAAAAACGGATAATTTTTACCTTTTTCACTTCGGTCTCCACCATCACATAACATCTCGGCCTGATTCCTCTTCTTTTTTCTTCCTTTCGGCTTCGGCTTTACCATTCTCCCGCCTCTGGCACTCTCTCTTCTTCTTTCCTTCCCTTATGGCTGTCGTTCTCGGCTCCTCCACTCTCCTGCTCGGCTACTCTTCTCCTCCTCTCCCTTCCTCTTCTTCGACCTCCCTCTTCCTTTCATCTCTTTCTCTCTTCCTGTAGCACCCGGAAAGGAGGAGGAAAAAAAAAAAAAAAAAAAAAAAAAAAAAAAGGGGGGGGCCACGTCAGCAGCCACGTCAGCAGGCCCGGTCAGCAGTCCCGGCCAACCGGGGCCTGCCACGTGGTAAGATCGCGTCACTCCGAAAGGAGCCACGTTGGCGATCCGCGTGGGTGCGATCCGACGGCCCAGATCAATCACGCGATCGGACGGCCCAGATTCAAACGCACGGACGGCCCAGATTCAATCAAAAACGAACGGCCCAGATTAAAACGAAACGAACGGCTGTGATCAAAAGGCAAGGGGTTATAAATAGAACCCCCACACCAGACCAAAAACCCTAGCCGCCAGCCGCTCGCCGGAGAAGACGAACCAGAGGCCGACCGCCGCCACCCGCCGCCACTCGCCGCCGCACCGGGGAAATTTCCGACCGCCGATCGAGGTAAATTTCATACCCCCGACTCGTTTTTCCCCACTGATTCCTCCTATGGCCAAATCGAAGCCGAAATCCCGGCCAAACGGCCGGAATACGCGGCCGAAGCCCAGCGGCGCCGCCGCGCCCGCTCTCGGTTTTTGCCTCCGACGAGGCCCTTCCCGGCCTCCGTTCGATGCAATTTTTATATCACCGTGATCACCATTCTTTTCTCTACAGGTTGACCGGAGCCGAATCACCAAAACACGAACCTCGCCGGAGAGCCGCTGCACCCGAGAGCGCCGCCGCCGGTAAGCTCCGTTTTTCCGTGATTTTTT
>NW_019028900.1:0-21670 GCF_000150535.2 Carica papaya
TATGGATATATATGACTATTGTTGAGTTTAGCTATGACAGTTGTAGTGAAGATCGTTTTAATCTTATGTCATTATGATCGATGTACGAGATTATTTGGTGATCCATTTGGGTATTAATAGCAAAATTTTGATTACTCTTACAGTTGTTTAACGCATATGTTAAGGTGACACATAAAGCCCAAATGAGAGATTGTTGGATTTTTTATCAACAAGTTAGCCTTAATGCATCGAGCTTAAGTATGGGCTTGTAATATGTGTAGATATCATATTTATAATTTCACATTTTATGGTGGGTAAATAGGAAATAACAAAAGTCGATAATATAAAAAACAGTTATGGTTCCCAAATCACACATGCATTTTGTTTATTTTCTGTTATCTTGTCAGTAATGAAAATCAGTATTTTACAGTCACATGTTAATTTGGAAGATCTACCGCAGGACGCATAGATCTCTTTTGTTATGGATTCAAGTACGCTTCTGTGTTCATTCTCTTTGATTCAGTACGAGTTCGCTTATTGTTTTCTAAATCTAGTTTGATTGATTTCTATCATAGAATTTTATGGTTCTATCTAGGACTAAAATACAAAAAAAAACCTAAGGTTTGAATGAATATAACAAATTGGCTAACATGTGATGGGTGAGATGGAGCGTAAAACACACTCACTGCCAAAAATATATTTGAAATGAAAGTGTGAGATGGACTGTAAAACACGCTCACAATACTTGAAATCAATACTAATTGAGTAATTGAGTGCATCCATTATAAATGTTTGTCCTCATGTTAAAAGGTTAGTGACATTTCAAGCAAAAAGATTATCCACTAATGGATTTTCTATTTTTAGCATGAACTAATTGCATGAAATTCTTATTTCTGGATAGGTTTGGTGGATGTTCTACTGGATATTGGCTTTTCCTGTAACGGCCCCAGAAATTAAAAAGAAATGCATACATTTATTCTAAGTGCGGAAGCGAAATAAAATAGATTATGATTAACATCCCTTACACAATAACCAAAACAAATTAAATGTATGAAAGAATAAACTAACTTAAAGGAAATACAATGAATGAATGCTATAAGGAAAACTAATAAATTCTTTGGCTTCTACTCGCCGTCTTCCTGCAGAACGGGCTCGGGAACCAAATCCTCCTGATCTGAAATGGTTAAGTAAGGAATGAGCTACACTAGCCCAGTAAAGACATCACACTATCTCACTGTCACATAAGTAAATGTTGGTAGAAAACAAAAACGACCAATGGAGCATAATTTATAACAAACTCATTTATCAATAATAAAAACCTTTACTGTCCACTTACCTCAGTGAGATTCATGAAAACAACTTATGAGAAACAATAACATCATAAACATCATAAGATCATGCACACTCTATAACATAACACATATCATACTTTTGTATTTCAATCATCAGGCAACAAATTTCCTGTTTTATCAGCCTACTAGTATCCATGGGGATCCATAGGAGGTCCCCGTTACACATGAATCATTCACATTAATAAATTAATTCCAGGGCCATCCCCATACCCCGTCCGATATGGGCGCTAAAACCATAAACCTCAATACCCCATTCGGTATGAGGGTGAAACGGGCCGTCCCCATATCCCGTTCGGTATGAGCGCCAAAACACATAAAGTCTCCATACCCCGTCCGATATGAGAGACCACATTCCCGGTAGGGTTCCCTATGGACCCAGTCCGTCCACCATCTCCCAGGATATCTAGTTAGGCTGTCGACATTATCCATTTATCAATTCACATAACTTTTTCTATTTTTTTTCTTAGTCTCATCCAATCAAATATAAACACGTAAACCAGTAATAGACACCAAACAAGGCAACACAACATCGGGTTCACAATAATTCAAACCATAATAAATGAAACCGTGATTCATGCATTCAAAACCAGAAAATAAATAGATCAGATACTATAATGCATTGAAAATTGTAAAATAAATCAAATAAGAACAGACCGACAAATACATCAGGTTCGGGCCCCATTAGCAATCTTAATTAATTATACATATCTATTAATTCATGAAATACCGTTTTATCATTTATTAAGCTTTAATGCCGTGATAGAAAATAGGGTGAGGGATCCTTACTTGTTTCGGAGTCTGAAATTGGGTTCTCACTGCTCCTACGGGTAGTCCCTAAATTTCTTAAATTTTTTTCTGGAAACTGAAACACACTTTCGGTACCTGCACATGTCCCCAAAAAATTCCAAATCAGACCCAAGGCCCTTTCGGCCAATTTCAGAATTTCGGCACGGCGGCTCCGCTGTGCTCCGGCGACGGCGCCGCCACTCACGGCTGTGATCCGCCTCAAGTTGGCTATTTTCGGCAGAATTCGGCCAAACTTGCATTGGTTCCTGTGATAAAACACCCATAGGGCCCTCGGTGCGCCAAAAAATTCCAGAAAACTGAGACTTACTGGTAGTGAAGCTCTCGGGTGCGGCGACTCCTCCGGTGCGAGTTGCGATTTGGTATTTTGCTTTGGTCAACCTGTAGAGAAAAGGACGGTGGTCACAGTGGTATAAAAATTACATCGAACGAGAACCAGGAAGGGCCTCATCGGAGGCAAAAATTGAGGAAACCTACGGCAGCACTACTGGACTTCGGTGGTGTTTTTCGGCCAATAGGCCGGTGGTTTGGCTCCGATTTGGCCACAGGAGATTCAACATCGAAAACGAACCAATGGAGAAATTTTACCTCGTTGCGGTCGAAAATCCTCCGGTGCGCGGCAGTGACGGCAGCTGGTTCCTCGGTGGCTGGGTCGTCTCTCAGTGAGGGTTCTGGCGGCTAGGGTTTGGGGTTGGGTGTGGATGCAATTATTTATAACTTCCCTTTTTAATCTGAGCCGTCCATCATGATTTAATTTGGGCCGTCCGATTGCGATTAAATTAGAAATAAATTTGGGTTGTCCATCTCGATGCGATCTGGGCTGTTCGCACGCGCGAGATCTGGGCCGTCCATGCGCGCTTTTGATCTGGGCCGTCCTTGCGCGCGGGAACGGATCTGGGCCATCCGATCGCGTGCAAGTGGATCGCTTATGTGTCTCCGTCCCGCGTGACTTCCCGCGTCAGCGTTCCTGCCATGCGGCATGTCTTGGTTCGGCGGGGCTGCTGACGTGGTACTATTTTTTTAAATTGTATTTTAACCATCGATTTTCGATTTTCTTTTCAAAAACACCCCCATAATTCAAATTTTCACCCATTTTTTCCAAAATCAATTTCAATTAAATCCCAAAAATATTTTACCCTATTTTATTATTATTTTTATTTTTATTTCTATTAAATTAAATTAAATTAAATTAAAACCTTATAAATTAAATATTAAAATAGAATAAAATTAAACAAAATTCCAATAAAAATTAAAATAGAATAAAAATAAAAATAAAATAAAATAAAGGAAAATTTTGGGTGTTACAACTCTCCCCCCCTTAAAGAAATTTGGTCCCCCAAATTTGCCTCTTACTCTTGGTCGAACAAATGGGGATACTGGGCTCTAAAGTCTGATTCTAGCTCCCAAGTAGCCTCCCTTGGCGAGTGGTTCTACCACACTACCTTTACAAATGATATTTCCCGATTGCGGAGTATTCTGCTCTTTCGGTCCGTGATACCGACTGGTACTTCCTCATAAGATAAGTCCTCTTGGAGTAGAAGCGGTTCATGAACCAAGATATGAGAGGGTCCGGGTTGTACTTACGTAGCATGGATACATGGAACACATTGTGGTCCTTGGAGAGCTCTGGAGGCAGTGCTAGTCTATAGGCGGCTGTATCAATTCTGTTTAAGACTTCATATGGTCGAATAAATCGGGGGTTCAGTTTTTCCCTCCAGCCGAACCTACTAATTCCTTTGAAAGAAGTGAACTTAAGGAACACCCGGTCGCCTTGTTCAAATGCTAAATCTCTCCTCCGGGTGTCCACATAACTTTTCTGCCTGCTCTGAGCCGTCTGAATCTTCTTTTTGATTTTAACTATTTTAAACGTGATCTCCTCCACCAACTCCGGGCCGAATAATTTTCTGTCGCCCACTTCCTCCCAACAAATCGGTGATCTGCATGGGCGCCCATATAACGCCTCATACGGAGCCATGCCAATGCTCACTTGGTAGCTGTTGTTGTAGGCAAATTCTATCAGGGGTAGATGGTCGTCCTAATGGCCCCCAGAGTCAAGGACGCAAGCTCGAAGCATATCCTCAAGTGTACAGATTGTCCTTTTTTACTGTCCATCAGTCTGAGGATGGAAAGTAGTACTGAGAGACAGATTTGTTCCCATGGCCTGCTGAAAGCTACTCCAAAACCGAAAAGTGAACCTAGGGTCCCTGTCGGATACCACTATCACTGGAACTCCATGCAATCTGACTATTTCCCGGATATACATTCTTGCCAACTTGTCTAAGGGATCGGTCATCCTGATGGCTAGGAAGTGGGAAGACTTGGTAAGCTGGTCAATAATTACCCAGATGGCGTCATGTCCTGAACGTGCCTTGGGTAATCCCGTTATGAAGTCCATGGCGATATGTTCCCACTTCCACTCCAGAATCGGTAAGGGCTGAAGTAACCCGTCTGGGCGTTGATGCTCTACCTTGACATACCAAGCATTTAAATACAAAGTCAGCTATGTTCCTCTTCATCCCATTCCACCAAAAGCGGGGTCGCATGCTTTGGTACATTTTGGTGCTTCCGGGATGCACGACAAACTTGGAGCTATGGGACTCTATCATGACGTCTCTCTTTAACTCACTGTCGTCTGGGACACACAACCTGTCCTGAAATCGGAGTAACCCATTGGCAGAGACTCAAAATTCTGAGCTCGCTCCCTGTTCTGCATCATTCTTGCGGGCTACTAGGGCGGGGTTGACTAACTGGGCTTCCCTTATTCTCTGTATTAACTCAGGCTGGATGGTCAGACGGCCCAAACATGCGACTCTCTTCAGGTTCCGAAGCCGAATCTGTTGTGTGGCCCCAATTTGCATGCGTTCTAAAACCATTAAATGGGCTAAGATGCCTACACTTTTCCTGCTGAGGGCATCTGCCACACGTTGCCCTTACCCGGATGATACAAGATATCACAATCATAGTCTTTAAGGAGTTCCATCCACCTTCTCTAACGCATGTTGAGATCCTTTTCAGTGAATATGTGCTTCAGACTCTTGTGATCAGTATAGATCTGGAAGGTCTCTCCGTATAAATAATGGCGCCAAGTTTTCAAGGCGTTTATGATTGCGGCAAGTTCCAAGTCATGGGTGAGGTAATTCTTCCCATGATTCTTTAACTATCTGGACCCATAAGCTATGACCTTCCTATGCTGCATTAGGACACAACCCAGGCCTAGATAGGAGGCATCACTATAAACTGTATATCCCCTCGATCCACTCGGTAAAGCCAGTATGGGTGCAGTGGTCAGCCGCTCTTTTAATTCTGAAAAACTTCTCTCACAATCCTCATTCCACTCAAACTTGGCATTCTTCTTTGTGAGCTGGGTTAGGGGAGCCGCTAGACTAGAGAATCCTTCAACGAACCAGCGATAATAACCTGCCATTCTCAGGAAGCTACAGATCTCCTTAACTGATGTCAACTTTTCCCAGCCAAGTACCGCTTCAACCTTTTCAAGATTCACTGATACTTCTTCCTTCAATATGATGTGTCCTAGGAAGGCAGTCTACTCAAGCCAGAATCCACACTTGCTCAACTTTGCATATAGCTTCTTATTTATGAAGACCTGCAAAACTTGGGCTAGATGGTGAGCATGCTCTTCTATGCTTTTTGAGTATACCAAGATGTCATCGATGAACATAATAACGAATTGATCCAAGAATTCTCTGAAGACCCTGTTCATCAGGTCCATAAAGATGGCCAGGGCGTTGGGTAGCCCAAATGGCATGACCAGGAACTCATAGTGTCCGTACCTGGTTCGAAAGGCCATTTTGGGGATGTCTTCTGTTCTTATTTTCACCTGATGGTAATCTGATCGCAGATCTATTTTAGAGAAGACCTGCGCACCCTGCAGCTGATCGAAGAGGTCGTCAATTCTGGAAAGGGGATATTTGTTCTTGATTGTGACCTTATTCAATCCTCTGTAGTCAATACACAGTCTCAACGTTCCATCTCCCTTTCCGGCAAAAGTGACTCCGGCACCCCAAGGAGGCACACTGTGTCTAATAAAACCACTGCCTTGCAATTTAGTGATCTGTTTCCTCAGCTCTTCCATCTCAATGCAGCTCATGCGGTAAGGAGCAACCGAAATGGGCTGGGTGCCTGGTTGCAGGTCTATAGTGAACTCAACTTCCCTGTCCATTGGTAGTCCAGGCAGTTCGTCCGGAAACACATCTGGAAAGTTTCGGACTACCTGAATCTCTTGGATACAAATTTTCTTCTTGGGCTTGCCTAGTTAGAGAAAATAGCAAGGTTAAAGTACTTGAAAATTAAGGAAACTTGCCATCAAGGAATAAGTATCAAATGATTTTATTAATTTGTAAATGGCTCCTCATTAAGAGGATTAAATACAACCTTCTTGTTAAAGCAATCTATGGTGGCGTGATATGCCGCTAGCCGATCCATCCCTAAAATTACATCAAAATCTCTTGTGTCTAACCCTATTAGGTCTACACTCAGTTTCTTATTTGCTATCTCCACGACATAAGCCCTGTAGACAACTTCTCCTAATAGTGTTTCACCCCCAGCAGTAGACACAAACAACATTGAATCAAGTTTATCAGGTGATACATTAAGTTTGGAGGCAAAAACATGTGAAACAAATGAATGCGATGCACCAGTGTCAAATAAAACATGAGCAATATGGTCACAGATAGTGTACATACCCTGTACCACGTCCGGGTCGGCATCGGCATCTTTCTGTGTGTGATTGTAAACCCTGCCCTGAAAAGGAGGTCTTCCTTGATTCTGATTCCTCAGGCACTCTCTCGCGTAGTGCTGGGCACTACCACATATGCGACAAGTGTTTTTGAGGCGATAGCATGGTCGGTCCCCATGATCCCTGCCGCAGTGCTGACAGATCTTGCCACGTGCTGCCCCTGGAGCCTGAGAGGGAGCTTGGATTGCCGGTCTGGGCCTCTTATTTTGTTGGACAGGCGCAGTAGGTGCTGGTCTGCGGGGTGGAGCTGAGGATCTGTGACTCCCTGCTGACTGGGAAAGGGTGTTGAAACTCCTCTCCACGATCTGCGCTTTTGCGAGAACGGCTGAATATGTCTTTAGCTCTAGTACCAATAAGTGTCGTTTGATCTCTGGGCAGAGGCCCCACTGGAACCTCCTGGCCTTTCTGCCCTCATCCATCAATGTCTCAGGGGAGTATCGGCTCAGCTCTAGGAACTTACGAGCATATTCCGACACCGTCATGTTTTTTTGAACCAACTGAACAAACTCCGTCTCCTTTAAATGTCGGATGTGCTCGGGGAGGTACTCCGCATGAAAGGCTGCTAAGAACTGCTCCCAAGTGACTAGCGTAGGCAGGGTGGTCTGCTTGAGCTCCCACCAACGATATGCTTCCCCCACCAACATGTAGGAAGCAAGAGTAACCCTCTGCTCAGGAACCACTCCTAAGGTCTTGAAAGCTTTCTCTGTCTCTGCCAACCAGTACTGGACATCTTCAAAAGAGGACTCCCTTGTAAAAGTAGAAGGGTTTAGTCTTCTGTACCTCTCTACATAGCCCGGCTCAATCAGAGAAGGAGCTGAGTCCCGTGGAAGAGGGACTGGGTCGGGCTAAGGATAGACTGGGGGGGCCCTGTGGTGGCACCTGCTGATATAGTGGGGGCACCGAATTATACTGTGGCGGTGCCAGGCAATACTGTGGCTGAGGCACCGGATTATACTGCGGCGATGGTGCCGGGTGGTACTGTGGAAGAGCAGGCTCTTGCCGGGGTGACTCAGGATCCGCTCGCTGCAGCGGTGGCTCAAACTGTGGTAGTGGGGGAGGGTCAGGCAATTTCCTTCTCTCCTATCGACCTTGCGGAGCAGCAATGATCCTTTCGAGCATCTCAAATATTCTATCAACATCTTCCCGAAGCGAATCATCCCGGGCTGCTCGGTTTAGTGGGAGTCTCCCTCTCCTCATCTCTCTGCACTTGCATTTTACAAAGAAGGGTTGAGTAATAATTCTCAGTTTGGTATTTCTCTAAGTATTATTGTGTAAAGGATGGGTCCGAGGAACGCGGCTCTGATACCAACTGTAACAGCTCCAGAAATTAAAAGGAAATGTATATATTTATTCTAAGTGCGGAAGCGAAATAAAATAAATTATGATTAACATCCCTTACACAATAACCAAAACAAATTAAACGTATGAAAGAATAAACTAATTTAAAGAAAATACTATGAATGAATGCTATAAAGAAAACTAATAAATTCTTTGGCTTCTACTCGCCGTCTTCCTACAAACCGGCTAGGGAACCAAGTCCTCCTGATCTGAAATAGTTAAGTAAGGAATGAGCTACACTACCCTAGTAAAGACATCACACTATCTCACTATCACAGAAGTAAAGATTGGTAGAAAATAAAAACGACCAATGGAGCATAATTTATAACAAACTCATTTATCAATAATAAAAACCTTTACTGTCCACTTACCTTAGTAAGATTCATGAAAACAACTTATGAGAAACAATAACATCATAAACATCATAAGATCATGCACACTCTGTAACATAACACATATCATACTTTTGTATTTCAATCATCAGGCAACAAATTTCCTCTTTTATCAGCCTACTAGTATCCATGGGGATCCATAGAGGGTCCCCGCTACACGTTAACCATTCACATTAATAACTTAATTCCAGAGCCATCCCCATACCCCGTCCGGTATGGGCGCCAAAACATATAAAGTCTCCATACCCCGTTCGATATGAGAGACCACGTTCCTGGTAGGGTTCCCTATGGACCCGATCCGTCCACCATCTCCCAGGATATCTAGTTAAGCTGTCAACATCATCCATTTATCAATTCATATACCTTTTTCCATTTTTTTTCTTATTCTCAATTATCCAATCAAACATAAATACGTAAACCAGTAATGGACACCAAATAAGGCAACACAACATTGGGTTCACAATAATTCAAACCATAATAAATGAAATCGTGATTCATGCATTCAAAACCAGAAAATAAATATATCAGATACCATAATGCATTGAAAACTGTAAAAGAAATCAAACAAGAACAGACCGACAAATACAACAGGTTCGAGCTCCATTAGCAATCTTAATTAATTATACATATCTATTAATTCATAAAATACCGTTTTATCATTTATTAAGCTTTAATGCCGTGATAGAAAATAGGATGAGGGATCCTTACTTGTTTCAGAGTCTGAAATCGGGTTCTCACTGCGCCTACGGACAGTCCCTAGATTCCCTGAATTTTTCTCTGAAAACTGAAATACACTTCCGGTACCTGCACATGTCCCCAAAAAACCCCAAATCAGACCCAGGGCCCTTTCGGCTAATTTCAGAATTCCGGCACGGCAGCTCCGCCGTGCTCTAGTGACGGTGCCGTCGCCCACGGCGGCAATCTGCCTCGGGTTGGCCGTTTCCAGTTGTTTTCGGCCGAATTCGACCAAACTTGCATTGGTTCCTATGATAAAACACCCTTAGGGCCCTCGGTGGGCCAAAAAATTCCATAAAACTGAGACTTACCGGCGGTGAAGCTCTCGGGTGTGGCGGCTCCTCCGGCGCGAGTTGCGATTTGGTGTTTTGCTCCGGTCAACCTGTAGAGAAAATGACGGTGGTCACAGTGGTATAAAAATTACATCGAACGGGAACCGGGAAGGGCCTCATCGGAGGCAAAAACTGAGAAAACCCGCGACGGCGCTACTGGACTTCGGCGGTGTTTTCCGACCAATAAGCCAGTGGTTTGGCTCTGATTTGGCCACAGGGAGGTTAAGCATCGAAAAAAGAGCCAAGGGGAGAAATTTTACCTCGTTTGGCGGCCGAAAAATCCTCTGGTGCTACAGCGGGTGGCGACGGCCGGTTCCTCCGGTGGCTGGGTCGTCTTCTCTAGCGAGGGTTCTAGCGGCTAGGGTTTGGGGTTGGGTGTGGATGCGATTATTTATAACCTTTCCCTTTTAATCTGAGCCGTCCATCATGATTTAATCTAGACCGTTCGATCGCGATTAAATTGGAAATGAATCTGGACCGTCCGTGCGTGATCAAATTTGGGTCGTCCGTGCACGCAGGAACGAATCTGGGCCGTCCGATCGCGCGCACGCGGATCGCTCACGTGTCTTCGTCCCGCGTGGCTTCCCGCGTCAGCGTTCCTGCCACGCGGCATGTCCTGGTTGGCCGGGGCTACTGACCGGGCTGCTGACGTGGCTGCTGATGTGGCACTATTTTTTTTAAATTGCGTTTTGACTCCCGGTTTTCGATTTTCTTTTTGAAAACACCCCCAGAATTCAAATTTTCACCCATTTTTCCCAAAATCAATTTCAATTAAATCCCAAAAATAATTTTATCCTATTTTATTATTATTTTTATTTTTATTTCTATTAAATTAAAACTTTATCAATTAAATATTAAAATAGAATAAAATTAAACAAAATTCCAATAAAAATTAAAATAAAATAAAATAAAAATAAAATAAAGGAAAATTTTGGGTGTTACATTTCCTCTCCATGAAACTTTTTATGTGATAAAATTTGTAATTTTCTCTCATGTCGTGTTTGGATATTAGTCAAAGTGATTATTCATTGATGTGGTTCCCTGAAACTCATCCTACAAATTAATATTTGACGGTTATTTTTACAACTTGATGATTGAGATGTAATAGGAGAATTGTGATGGAATGATTGGGCATAGATAGGTTGAGAGTTAAAGACTTTTATTGAGTGGTGCTTGAGGGCAAGCACAAAATAAGTGTGGGAGAGTTTGATAGTGCCTAAAAATGACATCATTATCACTTACTTTTTAGTTATTAAACTTGATAGTATGCTATCTAATCCGAACTATTTTATATATTTTATTGTAGAACAGAAAATAAGGACGAAATAAGGAAAAACAACATGAAAAGAGGAAGAGTTCATGAAAAGAGTCATCAGCCCAGAAACAAGTCTTGGGTAAGGCTTTGGTTCAGCAGATAACAGCAGGTCCTGCCCTAAACAATTTAGCCTTGGACAAGGTTAAGGATCACATACAACAACTAACTTAAATGAAAATACATGTTTTTTAAAGGTTCATCATCTTTCTACTTTCAGAGGCTGCACACAGCAATAGTTACAGATCTCGCACCCTCTTTTCATCTTTTTCGTCTCTTTAATCTTCAATAAGCACTTTTGTATTGAAGTCCACCATGAGTGGCTAACTTGTTTTCTCTTTTCCTAGTTGAGATTCAATGAACTCTAGTGATGTTTTTGTGAGATTGAATTGATTTAACTTATGTTTTATTTAAATCTTAATATTTATTTACTTTTTGCAACTATACATATTTGTAATTTTGAATCCATTTGAATAGGGCCCATTGAGTGTTGGAAAAGTAACAAGCAGCTAGCTCAAATTTATAATTGTTTGAGTTCTTTCGGCACCTAGTATCAATTAGTGTCACACTAAGGAGGTAAGTAATCTAGTTGATAGGTTCATGCAGATGAATTTGGTAACTTGAATCAGGATCTTCTAGTTCCCATGGTCATTGATAAGTTAAATCATGTGGACGTTCCCAGAACTATTTAATAGTGAAGAACCAACTAATGAATGTTTCTTAGTTGGTTTAGAAATAAGGGAAGATTGGTTTTCGGAACGTTTCTGACAACTATAACTGGTTTGATATAATTTAAATAAAATGAATCCTTACATCTATGATCAAATATATTACTGGAGCTAGCTATTTCGTTGACTAAAAATTATTCTTATAATTGTTTTAGTTTTTAACGTGCAACCAAGAGTTTGTTTAGTATTATTCTGCATATTGATTACTTTATATTTTGCGTATTAGATTCTATAAAACACTTCTTGTTTACTTTTCACTTGTCGGTCAAGGAATAAAATTAGTTTCCAATTCCCTGTAATTCGACCTTACTTACCATTACTACAATCTTGTTTTATTGGTTGAATAAGAATTTATTTTTAATGGATTAGACACCCATCATAAATATTCAATACTGCAAGGGCACTAAAATTCTAAAGTGGAATGGACATCAAGTATTGGAGTGAATTTGTTCTTACTATTGTATATTTAATTAATAGCAATCACTCTTTAGTGCTAGAGTGGAAGACACCTTTTGAGGTTCTACATGGAAAAAATCCAAATTATAATCACTTAAAAGCATTTAGGTACTTGGCTTTCGCGTCTACTTTAATGAGTGAGAGACGAAAATTCGATGTAAGAGCGAGAATATATGTGTTCTTAGGGTATGCTTTTAGTACAAAAGGATATAAATTATTGGATGAAGAAATTGGTGATGTCATTATTTCTAGAAATGTAACAGTTCATGAGAAAATACTCCCTTATATGGAAAAGAAGTGTACAAAAAATCTCCTAATTGTACCTAGTCTAGGAGCATATTGGTAGACGAACTGAAATCAAATGCCCTTATGCAAGATAGAACTAGAGACCAAGCAATGGGTCAAGATAACTTAGATATGGAAGTTAGGAGTCCCACACAGATAGAAGAGATATCCGACAGTCAAGAAAAGAGCGATGGGGAAGGAGAAAGAAGAGAAGACCATATAAATAATGATGAAATTTCAAGGAGGAAATCAATCAGGACAAAGAGGCCACCAAAGTACTTAAAGGGCTATATATGTGATCAGATTCAAGGGGACACTAACTGCATGGAGCAGGTTGATCTAGAAGTTCACAATGGTGGTGTTATTCCCCTATCAAGAATAGTTGCATACAGTAGACTTATGGGAGGGACACAAGAAGTATATATTTGCTGTAGCATCCCATAACGAACCGAGTTTATATGAGGAGGCTAGCAAACATCCAAACTGGAGAAACACAATAAGAAACGAACTCTAAGCTCTTGAGGAAAACAAGACCTGAAAGGTTGTTGATTTACCAGCAAGGAAGAGAACAATCAGATGTAAATGAGCCTACAAGGTGAAATTCAAAGCAGATAGGACCCTTGAGAGACACAAGGCCAGACTTGTCACTAAAGGTTTCACTTAAATAGAAGGTTTAGATTACCACAAGAAATTTTCACCTGTGGCCAAAATCAGCTCCATAAGAATATTGTTGGTCTTAGCTGCAATTAAAGGATGGCATCTTCAATAATTAGATGTCAACAATACTTTCTTACATAGAGACTTAAATTAAAAGGTATACATAGAGCTTCCGCTTGAACACCCAAAAGGGGGAGGAAGAAAGGTAGTAGGTTATTAAAAAGCCTGTATGGATTGAAGCAACAATCCAAATAATGTATTCTAAGTTTTTTGAATTTATTATCCAACAAGGGTTCAAACAATTCAAGGCTGATTATAGTTTATTTATGAGGTAAAAGTTTTACAGTATTACTTATCTACGTTGATGATATCATTGTAGCAGGTACTGATGAAGGTGCGATCGAAGAACTAAATATAATACTAAATAACAAATTTAAAATTAAGAATTTAGGAAATTTAAAATATTTTCTTGGAATTAAAATTGTTAGGTCAAAATGAGGAGTTCACATATGCTAGAGGAAATATGCCCAAGATCTTTTGAAAGATGCAGAGATTCTCGGAAGTAAGACCCCATCACTTCCTTTGGACTAAAATATCAAGCTTTCAAAGGGTTAGCTTACTCTACCCAGGTCTTGAGCCAATTCATGGAGAATCCCAGAGATTGTCACATAAAAGTTGCATACAAAGTTTTAAGGTAAATCAAAAGTGCTCTAGGTCAAGGTCTATTTAACTCAAATGCATATGAACTAAAACTAAAGGCCTATATAGATAGTGATTTGGCGGGATGCCCAGACACAAGAAAGTCTATTATAAGATATTGTGTTCTCATAGGGAATTCACTAATATCTTGGAAATCTAAAAAATAAAAAAGTGATCTCTAGAACTTTAGCAAAGGTAGAGTATAAAGCTATGGCCAGTGTTTGTTGTGAATCAACTTAGATAGATACCTATTTGATGATCTTAAGGTACGTAATTTAAAAGTAATAGACTTGTATTGTGATAATAAAGTTGTCATACACATAGCTGCTAATCCTATATTTCATAAAAGAACTAAGCACATTGAGATAGATAGCCACTTAGTTAGAGAAAAAGCACAGAAAAAAGTATAATCACGAGTCAAGTGAGCAACAAGCAACAACTAACAGACATTTCATTAAAGCACTATCTAGTTAGCTTCTCAAAGAGCATATGATTTAGATGGGAGAAGAAAATGTATATTCTCCATCTTTAGGGGGGGGGGGGGGGGATGTTATCAGGTCTGTATGAAACAAACCGACCCAACCCATACAAAAAATAGTCCAAAATGCACTGTTTCACTAAAGAGTGATCTGATGTGTGACGCCCCGCGCCTTTGTGCTTCATGTGGTATTAGGACTCCATTTTATTTGGGCCTTTGGCCATTAAATTTCAGTGATGTAATATTTTTCGTTTTATTTTATTTTTAATTTCTGTCATTTTTCCTTAAATTATCAAATTTTATTTTAATTTTCATATCGTTATTTTATTTATTTTACTTTATTTTGCTTTCCTTTTAAAATTTAAAGATTTCAAATTAAAGGAAGAAAGGAGAAATGGGGAAAAGTCGCGCCCGAGGGGGGGGGGAGGAATCTCTCAGCCCATGCGAGCATGTCTGCACATCCGCACGAGAGTGCCCCGTGCACTATGGCTCATGTGCACGCACGCAAGGCTGGCTAGGCGTGCACATGAGGCGCATGACCTATCTACATAGGAATTTTACTGCGTGTTGTTTGTGCGCGGCTCTGCACGCGCGCATCTTATGGCAGCATTAAGGCAGAAGGAATGGAGGAAATCAAACTGGAAACCAAAGTTCCAAAAAACAGAAGAAGTATCCTCCTTGCAACATCTGCACCCTCACAAATCATTTAGAGAGTGAATGCTGGTATAAGGGAAAGAAAGCTGTCCAATGCAACTTCTGCAAAAGACTTGGCCATAAGGAGAAGTTCTGTAGGCAAAAACAAAAGCTGGAAGCTGCACAATCTAAGCAGGAGTTGCAACATGTAAATGTCACTAAGATATCCAGTGAGCAAAGTAATACAATTCTTGTTGCTTCAAGTGAATTGACAGTGGAAGATGACAGCATCTGGGTTGTTGATAGTGGTTGCACTTCTCACATGTGCAAGAATGAAGCCATGTTTGTGTCACTTGACAAATCAGCAACAGGCCAAGTAAGACTTGGAAATGGCATGCTGGAAACCATTAAGGGCAAATGCAACATTGCCATTGAAACCAAGGAAGGCAGAAAATTTATCACTTATGTAAATTTTATTCCTACACTCTCACAGAATCTTCTCAGTGTGAATCAGATGACTGATCGAGGCTACTCGGTTGGATTCAAGGATAACTGCTGCAGGATATATGATCCTGAGGATCGCTTGATTGCTTTCATCCAAAAGAAGAATCAAGTCTACTCTTTGAAACTCAGAGAAGTAATTGAGAGAGCCAGTGTTGCCTCTGTAACTGAAGGTGAGATTTGGCACAGGCGCCTTGGGCATTTTCATGCGGCTGGGCTACAACAACTGCAGAAGGGAGGTCTAACCAAGGACTTCCCAAATATTGCAGTCACTGAGACAGTATGTGGTGCATGTCAGCTAGGGAAATTGGCAAGGAATTCATTTCCTTCGCAAGCAGATTGGAGAGAAAAAGAGAAGCTGACACTTATCCATTCTGACATTTGTGGTCCAATGACAGAAAACTCCATGAGTGGTTGCAGGTATTTTGGCTTGTTCATAGATGATTTTTCCAGGATGATTTGGGTTTGTTTCCTGCAGAATAAAGCTCAAATTTTTGGTGAATTCAAGAAGCTCAAGGTTATTGCAGAGAAGGAAAGTGGCAGTGTACTGAGGTGCCTAAGGACAGATATTGGTCTTGAATTCAATTCCAGCAAATTCAATGATTTCTGTTCTAAGAATGGGATCAAAAGGAAGCTCATGACACCATATTCTCCTCAACAAAATGGTGTCTCGGAGAGGAAGAACAGAACCATCATGGAAATGGCAAGAAGCATGCTTGCTGACAAGCACCTGCCTAAAGCCTTGTGGGCTGAGGCAGTGAACACTGCTGTGTTCCTGCTCAACATGCTGCCTACAAAGGCTGTAAAGCAGATGACATCGGTAGAGGCCTGGAGTGGCATCAAACCATCAACAAAATATCTAAAGGTGTTTGGATCAGTGTGCTACTACCATGTCTCGGATGACAGGAGATCCAAGCTAGAAATGAAGGCTGAGTTGGGAGTATTTTTGGGATACAGTACTGAAACAAAAGCATACAGAATTCTAAACCTGAAAACCAACAAGCTAATGATTTGAAGAAATGTAACGGTGGATGAAAACAGCTACTGGAATTGGGAGAAACAGAAAGTCGAACGAGACTGTGTCACATTTGAAGAAGGAAAGAAATCAATGACAGTATCAAACCCAACTCAGAGTGATGAAGAAGATGAAGAAGATGAAGAATGTGAAGCAGAAGGGAGAATAAAATTTAAAAGTCTGGCTGACATCTATGAAAGGTGCAGTTTTGCCTCAAAAGAATCTTCCTCTGTTGAGGAAGCACTTCAGCAGCAAGAGTGGAGACTTGCTATGGAAGAAGAAATCAGGATGATTGACAAAAACAATACTTGGTCTCTGGTAAAATTAAGTACAAACAAAAAACCAATTGGAGTAAAGTGGGTGTTCAAAGTGAAACTCGATCCGGACGGGGCAACAAACAAGCACAAGGCACGGCTTGTGGCAAAGGGATACTCCCAGCTTTCAGGAATCGACTACACAGAAACCTTTGCTCCTGTGGCTAGATATGAAATAATTAGACTCATTCTGGCCATGGCAGCTCAGTTTGGTTGGAGTGTGATGCACTTGGATGTGAAATCGGCCTTCTTGAATGGTAAACTGAATGAAGAAATTTATGTTGAGCAGCCACCGGGGTTTATTCAACTTGGAAAGGACAGTCACATCTATCTTCTTCACAAGGCCCTATACGGCCTCAAACAAGCTCCACGAGCCTGGTATGATAAGTTAAATACATACTTACTTCACTGTGGGTTTGAGAGAAGCATGACAGAAAATACACTGTATGTGAATAAAGATGAAGACCGACTTATCACTGCAGTATATGTTGATGATATACTGGTGACAGGCAGCAACAAAAGGAAAATGATAGAGTTCAAGCAGAAATTGGAAAATGAATTTGAGATGTCTGATCTTGGGGAAGCTACCTACTTCCTAGGAATGGAGATTCAACAAAGCAGCTTGGGTATTTTTCTTTCACAAGGCAAGTATGCCAAAGAAATACTAAATAAATTCAACATGAATCACTGTAAATCAGTATCTACACCACTGGTGTCCAACCTGAAATTGTCAAAGGACGAGAAAGGTAGCAAAGTCGAATAGGGGAATTACAGAAGTCTGATTGGGAGCCTTCTATATCTCACAGCTACCAGACCAGACATTTTGTTTGCAGTGAGTTTACTTTCAAGATACATGGCTTCACCGAGGGAATCACACTTACAAGCTGCCAAACATGTGCTGAGGTACCTGAAAGGAACCTGAAATTTTGGTGTTCAATTCAAAGTAAGAGCTGAAGGTGGAGTAGTCAGCTACAGTGACAGTGACTGGGCAGGAAGTGTAGAAGATGCACGTAGCACAACTGGGTACTTGTTCAAATTAGACTCCGGTGTTTTTTTATGGGCATCTAAGAAACAGGATACTGTGGCTCAGTCCACAGCTGAGGCTGAGTATGTAGCCGCAGCTACAGCAACTAACCAAGCAATTTGGTTGAGGAAGGTATTCAACGATCTAAAGCTAGACAAACAAACACCTACAGTGTTGTATGTAGACAACAAGTCTGTAATTGCCATTGCTAAAAATCCTGTAATGCACGGGAGAACTAAACACATCAACGTTAAGTATCATGCTATACGTGAGGCTGAGAGGAATCAAGAAATAAAGCTAATACATTGCTCCTCCGATGATCAGCTTGCAGACATTCTAACCAAGGCCCTGTCTAAAGCTAAATTTGAGGATTTGCGGGAAAAGGTGGGAATTGGTGAAAAAAGTCATTAAAGGGGAGTGTTAAAATTAATGATTTTTTCTGTTAAAGTTTAAATTCAAAAAATGAAATCCACCGTGAAGTTGAATCACAGTAGGATACGTAAATTTCATGCGATGAGAATGCATGATTTTTTGAGGATTTGATTTGATCGGTTGGTTGATGTAATCAGTTTAAATTTGTATTGCTTATATATATATGCTGAAATAAAAAAGAAAAAACACTTCTTCTTCTCTCCAGCAAAAACACGTCTTTGCAAAACAGTAAAACAGAGGCAGCTGCATAAGCTTGCTCTGTTTTGCTGCCCTCTCTCTCTTCAACCTTCTCTCTCTAAGTTTGTTCAATCACAGAGCTTCCCTTGAAGCTTATTTTCGCTTTCGATCAACACCACCCATAATGAGTATACATAACAACAAACTACTCACGCAAAATCATTTGAGCAAGCAATCACATGCATACATGTATGTCTAACATATACAGTTTACATCCTATTAAACATACACCTAACGTACTACGTAAGCAACAAGTAACCGCAATCCAAATCTACGCACATTGCTTACTTAAATTTATCTTGGTACCATTATATTTAACCATAAACCTATTCTAATTATGTACATATATATACTTTCTTATAATATACATATTTCATCTAATTATGATATAACATTCATAAACCACTTATATTAATACAAAATACACACATCTATATTCCCATTTCAAATATGCATGTAAGCGGTTTCTACACCTATGTAACTACCTACATTATTTTACACCTGCATATATACGGATTCAATGCGTAGGACTATTTACACTCATACCAACATACATATATATATCTATTTACATTTTCGTACAGCTTCATATATATCAACATATATATATATATGTAAACACATTACATACTCATATATATATATATAGCTACATACGTAAACACACCCTAGAATCCATCTACTTTTTATACATGGAATCATATATGTTAAACAAACAGTAGCCTATGTATACTACATCTTTACCTATTCATTCACGCACGACATATCTGTATCCATATTATTATACATATACCCTATACAACACCAATGCTCAATACATACTCACTCATATACATATGAAACTTTGTAAAACACCTTTCAGAACAACACTTAAATCATCTATCAAACTTTTAAATTAATCATTTTGAAATCAATAAATCATTTTTTGAAATATGAAATCCCCGAATGAAGGCTAACTTAATTCTTACTAGGATCTCCAACGAAAGAAGAAATTGCAAAGATTTCGAGTGACTTTGGTTCCATATAGTCAGCTCCCTTTTCAGTTTTCGATATCCAATTTTCATAAAATTTTCATACACATGATTAAGAATTTAATTTAAAGTAATAACCGAATGTAAGGTGGAAGAAAATTTACTGAAATCGGTGTCGAATTCGGGCTTTCTATATGAAAGAGTGCAATTTTGGTCTCTCTCTATGGTTCCCTGATTTTTGGCCTCGCACAGATCTTTGAATAGATCTGGAACGCCACATCGTGGTCTGCTTCACATGGATCAAGTCCACCCAACACGCGTTTTGCTTATTCTTCCTCAGCAACGCACGCCGCGCGCTCAACACTGCGCATCGCGCGTCGTGTGCCCAGCACCACGCGCTACATGCCGCTCACCCATACTGTGTGCCACGCACCATACGCTTAGCACCGCATGCAACTTTGCCTTTTCAACTGCGTGCATCGCACCCTGCTTCCTTCCTCATTCTCTCTCACCTTCCTCTTTTTATTCTTTTTATTCTTCTTCTTTTTCTTCTCTTTCTTCTTTTTCTTGTTCTTGTTCTTGTTCTTGTTCTTCTTCTTTTTTAGTAGTGCGTGCCACGCGCCCAACACTACGCGTCCGACATCCTCTTTCCCGGTCGCAAGCACCACGCGCCATGCTCCCTTCTTTCTCCTTATTTTCCTCCTCATTCATCTTCTTCTGCTAGGGTTTCTTTGTCTCCTTTTTTTTTCCTGGTCTCCATTCTCTCCCTTGGGCCTGGTTATTACATATATTGTAATGACAGGAAATATAAATTTCAAAATTTTAGTTTTAGTACTAAATAATAATTAAAAATCCAATTTTTTCTCAGTTAGCTAGAAATAACAACAAATCTATTATCTTTATAATGTTCTAAATATGAAAATACAATTAAAATTATAATTTTGAATCTTTAATCTAAATAGCAATTTAATAAAAAATATTATATATAACACAGTTATTAATTTATTTAACATAATGTGATAATCATGCAGTTATAATGGCTACTATAATTGTTATAGTCAGTAAATTTTTTTAATTGTACTTATGATATGTAATTAAAATAAAATTTTATTAATATTAAAATTTCAAAGAATATCTAATTAAGAATTTTATTGAAATTAAAATATTCAACTAAAAATTATTTAACTATAAGATTATACCATAGCTATTATTATATATTATTTATTGTCATTTGTTTATTATATATTTATTCTTTATTACTTATTTGAGTTATTTATGTAAGTAAAATTAAATATGTATTTTTTTAATTAAGTTAACTACAAAATACTCCTTTTTGGATGCATGATAAATTGTTAAAGTGAGATGGCTTAAGTTATTTAATAGGTCAACTAACTTGAACTTATATTATACTTCTTTTAATCTATCTACTCATAATATATTTATTTTATTTTGTTTTATTATTTTTTTATGTGAATTATTATTATACAAACGTAACACCTATTGTTATATTTTAATTTTTATCAATAAGAATATAAATAACTACAATAATAATAATAATAATAATAATAATTTCACAAAACGATAAATAGAAAATTCAAATGAATTTATTTTGTCTCATTATTACTATTGTTACTTTTTTTTTATCTCTTTTTACTCTTATTTTATTTTGTTCTAACTTTATTTTTAGTTTATTTCATTTTATATATTGTTTAAAAGAAAGAGAAAACATGTTGAGAAAAAGAAAAATCTGTCACGGACCACACCCTTGCTTACGAAATAATGACCGGAGCATATTTATATAAAATATACTTAACTTTAAATAACTTAACTTTATTAGTTATAATAGAGTTACAGAAATATTACATCATTTAACTATAAACATAAACATATGTACGAGAATCTAAATTTTATTTCTTACAGTACAAAACAAAAGTACGAAGTAGTAACTTTAGCCTCAGGACTTAGCTTCAAAAACTTTTTTTAATATCACCACTCACTCTGCAATGGTATCTTCGATATCTTGAGGGTGATAAGGAGGGTGAGATAAGATATTCTAATAAACAATATTATGAAATCACAACATATTATATGTAATATATAATTTTCTTTATATACAACAAAACGTGTATCGTATACACTTTCCAAAAATAGATACATGAATCAGAAGATAAATGTACAAATAAGAAAATAGACTCATAATTGCTTCGTTATATACGTCATCACTATTATGGAGGACTGAT
>NW_019028901.1:0-21985 GCF_000150535.2 Carica papaya
AAAAGCTACATACCCTTTAGAAAAACTTGTCAGGCTATATATTAAAGAAGTTATTAGACTTCATGGCATTCCGGTGTATATAGTTTCAGATCGAGATGCTTGTTTCACCTCTAAATTTTGGACAAGTCTTCAACAGGCGCTAGGCACCACATTATCTTTCAGTACTTTTCACCCATAAAAAATGGCCAAATAGAAAGAATCATCCAGACATTAGAAGATATGCTTACGGCTTCTATACTATAGATGAGAGGAAATTGGGATGATCCTCAGTCATTAATCAAATTTGCTTATAATAACAGTTAACAGTCTAATATTAGTCCAGCTCCATATGAAGCACTTTATGGCAGACCTTGTAGATCTCCTATATGTTGCGAAGATATCAGAGATAGAAAATTAATTGGACCTGAACTAGTCGAAGAAACTACATCAAAAATTATCCTAATTAAGAAAAATCTTTAAATTGCCCAAAGTAGACAGAAGAGTTATGCAAACAATCGTAGAAGGGGCTCGAGCAATTATAAAGACCCGAAACTTAAAAGAAAATAAAGTCATGAATTAAATACGGAAGCGAAACAATAAAGCTTAGAGTTTACATTCCTTACACAATAATTTAAAATTTCCAATAGGGATACGGGAATGAACTTTCTAAAAAAAAAACAAAATTAAGGAAATAAATAAAAAGCAATATGCTGAGTATTCTAGCACGACCTTCACTAGCTTTTGAAGGGAGTCCAAGTGGTGAATTATTCATAACCCTCTTATTGATCGGGATCTGGGTGTTGATTCTCTTGATCTGAAATAGTTAATGAAATGGTGAGCTATACTAGCTCAGTAAAAATATCACACTGCTCACCGATACATAAACTAAAAGTTCGTAAAAATCATAAAAACAACCAATAAAGCTCTTGATTTAAGTAAATTCATTTATCATAATGAAAATAATTTATTGCATATACTTATCGTTGTGAGATTTTCAAAATCGACCTATAGAAACAATAACTTAAATAACATTCCAATCTTATATTTAAGTTAGCAAGAACAATAACTTTCCTTTTTTATTTGCCTACTGGTATCTTGAAGGCCCATAGGGATGTCCTACTACGCGTGAACTAATAGTCAACATTGTCAACTACCTGTCCGGTACGAACGCTAAAAATATCATCTCTCAATACTATATCCGGTATGAGGATGAAACGGGTCGTTCCCATATCTCGTCCGGTATGAGCGCCAAAAATACCAATTCTCGATATCCCATCAAGTATGACACAACGTTCATGGTAGGGGTTCCTTATGTATCTGGTCTGTCCACCATCTCTCAGAATATCCAGTAAAGCTACCATTCATTAATTCACGTTACCGATTAATTTTTTATTTGTATATTAATTACCAATTTTACAAATCAATCATAAATCACGCAAGACAAGCAATATATATCAAAAAAGTACAATTGAATCAATTAATCATTTCAGTATATCATTGTGTATTTAAAACTATAAATTCAACTATCAGTTAAACATAACAACAAATAAATGACTAACCGATTTTTGGCCCTATTGGTAACCTATAATTATTCTCAAAGTCTTCTAAATTACACAAAATAGCATATTATCAATTACTAAACTTTAATTCTATAACAGAGAATAAGGCGATGAATTCTTACTCGAATCAGTGTCTAAAATACCAAACTTTCAGCTGCGCCTACTGGTGGTCCCTGAGTTTCTTGAATTTTTCTGCAGAGATTAAAACACGCTTCACGTACCTTAAAATACCCCAAAAAATCCAAAATCAATGTTAAAAACATTTCTCAGCCAATTTTAAAATTCTGGCACGGCGGCACCGCCGCCCGCAGTGGCGGTTTGCCTCAGCCTGGCCGTTTTTAGCCAATTTTGATCGGTTTCGACCGATTTTATACCCATCACTGCGAAAAAAATATGTTAAGGGGCCTCAGTTGGTCGAAAAAAATCAAAAAACAAATTGAACCCATTAGACCATTCAAAATACTATAGAGAATTAAAACTACTGCTTACCAATTAGCATTGCCACCAGAGTTGGCTAACGTCAATTATGTATTTCATGTATCCATGTTATGTAAATATCATCCTGATCTGTCGCATGTAATTCAACATGAAGATATTCCTATTGAAAAAGATGTCCTATTAAGAGATACCCCTAGACATATTGGATAAGCAAGAGCGAGTATTGATGAACAAGACTTTTTCAATGGTCAACGTACTCTGGCAACATCATTCACCAGCGGAAGCTACTTGGGAGATTGAGGACTCGATACGAGCTCAATATCCTCACTTGCTTTAGAGATATAGCAAATTTGGAGGACTAAATTTTTGTAAAGAGGGAAGAATTGTAACATTCAGTCTAAATCAATAAAATAAATGTAAATAAATAAAATAAGAATTAGGATTTAAATGAAGGAAATTTTAAATTTTTGGGAGTTTTATTTAATTTTAAGAATTTAAATGAAAACAAGTAAGAAAAGGGGGGGTAATAATGTAAATAAGCGGAAGTGAAAGGGGGCAAAAACAAATCAGGGAATAGACAGTCCTGATCGAACCATCTGAGAAGATCAAACAGTTAAAGTTTTACTGAAGATAAACGACTCAGATTGAGCTTGTGAGATCCAATGGCTGGCAAGGACGGGTATAAAAGGAAAAAATTTATGATTTTTCTTCATTTGAGAGAGAAGTCGAAAAAGAGAGAAAGGAGGTGCGAGAGAAGATAAGAGGTGAGAGAGCGGTGGAGCCGAGAGGAAGAGAGAAATAGAGGAAAGGAAGAGGGTGGCTGGAGAAAAAGGGAGAGGATAAGAAGAGTAGCTAAGCGGGAGAGTGAAAGGGGAGCCAAGAATGGCCACCGCAAGGGAAGAAAATAAGAAAAGAGAGTGGTGGAAGCCGAAGCTGAAAAGAAGAAGAAGGAAAAGAAATCGAGCAGAGACGTCGTGTAACGGTAGAGACTGAGGCAAGTAAGGTAAAAAGTTTTATCTTTTTCATCTTTCTTCCCCTATTTTCCTTCAATCTTTTCCTATTTTACACTAACCGATTTTTAGGCATGAAATTTGTCATCTAAATCTAAAGCAAGCAAAGAAAGTCACGGGGTAACCGAGAGAAATCATTCAGAGTCAAAATCAAGGTCGAATCGCACCACGCCGAGAAGGTAATCTTTTTTTCTATGTTTGGTTGGTTGTTGAACGACGAGAGGCGGGCAGTCGGTGTCGGGCTGGTCGCGCGAACTCGGCTTCGTAACCCACTCGCTTGGGAACTGAGGAGCCTTCCTCAGGTGTGGGGAAACCGACCCACTAGTGGAAGCCGAGGGGTCTTCCTTAGGAATAGAAACCTGATTCACCCATTCGGGAAGCTAAAGAGTCTTCCTCGGGTATGAAAATCCGATTCACCACACAAAAAATCGAAGAGTCTTCCTCAAGTACGGAACCCGATATTTCTGGGTTAGGAAACCGAAATCTAAGGGAAGTGAATTGCTCACCCTTATGCGGTGAGCCAGGCATCCCATTGGGTTGTCATTGAAACCAGTTATTATGATTGAATTAGCTTATGTTTAGTATTTAAATTACAGTAATTAATTTGTGTCATGCGTGTACAGGAAATTAGGACGTTCAGGCAGATCTGGGAAGACTATTGCGTAAAGGAGTTGTAAGTATTTCTGATTCTGAACCTATATTAGGATTTTGGAATTATGCATGTATTTTATTAATTTTGTATGTATTTATAAAATTAGAACGGATACTGACTCAATTTTTGATGAAGAACAAAACCCGAACTTATGACAAGTGAACCCTAAGCTATTGAAATTTATGAGGAGATGGAACTAGAAAACAAACTCAAGACTAAAGAATAATTGAAGTGTGATAAGAAATAAATTAAAATAAAAAAATCACCAATAAAACAAAAATTCGAGAAAAAGAGAAAATAAAATACTGCAAGGAAATAGATAAAATTGAAGGAATAATTATGGTTGTGAAATGATCAATTTAAATAAAAATTAAGAGGAAATTATAAGGAAAGGGAAGTAAATAAGAATTTAGAAATGAGATAATGTGAGTGAATAGGGTACGGACCCTGAACATCTTCGAGTTGATGAGGAGAGAGAGAGTGTGTGTGTGTGTGGTTGGAGTTCAGCGGGCATAGTGAACCTACACATGGATAGAGTTTGAAATCTAATGCAGACGTGGATAGGTGTTTGTGACTATGAGTCACCTAGCAAATGTAACTGTTGTGACCATTGTGAAATTATATGTATGTGTGTTATCCATACGATGGGGGAATCCATTTTGCCTCTCATCGATGACGACATAAATAGCATCACGCAATTAACCTTAAAAATAAGATTTCAAGTGTATATATGATCTTTCGTGTGTATGTGGTTTTATTTTGAGATTATAATTGATATTCGAGTGTATATATGTTCTTTCGAGAGTATGTGGATATACTTCGAGGATTGTAAATGATATTCGAGTAAAATTCAGAAATCCGATCCAAAACATATGAAAATAGTGAAAATAATAAATAAAATTTTGCATTAAAAATATTCCTATTGTATTTGTCTCATATTTTGTATTTTGCATTAAATCTTATCTGGGTTGAAAGAACGGAAATACTTATTGAATTGGTGAAACTCATTAAATTTCACTCTGATATTTTTTAAATGAGAAAGAATAGGAAGAACCGCTACCAGACAAGCAGAACCTGTAAAAGAGTTCATGTGCATGTATATTTTGTTTTATTTTATTGAACTCTAAATTTTGACTTCATATTCTATATATATAATTACCATATTTATTACATGGGATGTTAGGTTATATGATAAATTTTGAATTATGCATATATATATATATTATGAACTTATTGTATGAATGATGTGCAGTATATGCGGAATTTCTAAGTGGTTGTAAAATGACAATGACGATTCTCGTGTTTATAATATTGAGACAAACAAAATCCTTAATTAATTATAACTAATAATTAGGAGAAAGTTACACAAGTAAAGAATAACCATGTATATGGTCAAATTAATCATACGTAAGTTCGCTACTTTGTATTTTCTATGCACGAGATTGTAGATTATGCAGTGAACGTGGTCCTATTTTCCGTCAGTAGGTAATATAATAAAAGCGAAGTCATCGATTAATTGAATAAAAAATAGTAATACGTATACCAGATGATGATGAGCAAGTAATTCACGCACCCATATGGGCGGCTTCATGGGTTATATATCTAGCCATCAAAAAACTAATAAATAATTCACAACATATTGCTATTATACATATATAAATAGACACCTAACCAATAACATTAACCACACAACAAAGAAACAAACAATGGCGATCATGTATGTTCCACTAGTTGTAGCCTTGTTAGCCACGATTAACATCTGCCATGCCCAAAACTCACCACAAGATTTCCTCAACGCCCACAACGCGGCTCGTGCCAGGGACGGTGTTGGACCCATGAGATGGGACAACAAAGTGGCGGCTTTTGCTCAAAACTACGTCAACCAACTCAAATCAACCTGCAGGCTCGTGCATTCCAGCGGTCCCTACGGCGAGAACCTGGCGTGGGGCAGCCCTGATCTCGCCGGCACGGCTGCTGTAAAGATGTGGGTGGATGAGAAACCTTTCTACGATTATAATTCAAACACTTGTGCTCCTGGCAAGGTTTGTGGCCACTACACTCAAGTGGTGTGGCGTAACTCCGTTCGTCTTGGGTGCGCTAGGGCTAGGTGCAACAATGGCGGAACTATCATCAGCTGCAACTATGATCCTCCTGGTAATTTTAATGGTCAACGTCCTTTTGGTTTCTTGGACTTGAGTAATTTGAAGAGTGTAGTTTAAATGATTTAAGTAAATGAACCTGAATAAGTCTGAGATCTTTAAAATTTAAGATAAAGTTGTACGTGTATTATTTAATAAATCATGTGTGTGTAACGAACAACTACTATTTTTTAATGTTGTAATTTTACTAGATTCTTGACTTGTATGTTTATATACCATAAATTCAACTTTTCGGTGATGAATTATTATTAGTTTAACGGGTTAATTTTATTGCACTTTTATTATTTATAAGAGTGTAAATTTAAGTTAAATTGTGTATTTTGTGTAACTTAATTATTAAAATATATAAATTTTTATCAAAATTATTTAAATTTAACCTAACTTTTATCTCTTTGAATTATATATACATTTTTATGAAAGCATAATTAACAAAGAGGGACACAATTCCTAATTAAGTAGTAATTAATTTGCATGTGAATTAAAACCTTTTAGTAATGTTATGAAAATAGTGACAGGTATATATATATATATATGTATTAGGTTCTTGTTTTCTAAGTAAGATATATATATATATATATATATGTAGGTCTTGATTTCTTCGGGGATGCACAGATATATTTCTTTGATAGAGATGTTAGTGCATATATATACACATTCAAGAAGATTAATAAAAATGAATTTGGATTTTGATGAGATGTAATAATTGACATTTCGTCAAAAGAAAAAACTAACATGGTATATATGCTGCCAAACTTGGAATATTGCAATCAATCTTTTGTCCTATTCTGCCAAAATTAAACCTAACCTCTATATATATATATATATATATATATATATATATTTGGTCAAGTTCGTAAGGGACTTATCAACGGACTTTAACATATAGTAATAATTTTGAAGTGATTTCGTATCAATTTTCTTGTAATGGGTCTTTATACTCGACGAACCTATGGGCCGACTCCACCCGATTCGGCCCAATTTATAATCGAGTAGAGTCCACCCGACCCAAACCCGATATCATTCCCCCAGTCGGTCGGTCTTAGATCTCCGTTGTCTGTGTAAGGACGAGCAAACAAGCCCCAGGAGGAATTACAGACCGTTCACACATACCTAGAGCAATCTCACGTACGTAAGCATGGGAGAGGAAGGAGAAACCGTAGAACAACGTCGAAGCTCTCTTGCGGCACCTCTCGTCTTCCTCATCGTTCTTGTCTTCCATTTCCTCTCCAGGTGGCTCGAGCAATTGAAGAAGGTAATTTGGCCATGTTCTTGTCAAATTAATCATTCTGATTAGATGAATCGTGTTTAGAAATTACTTTCATTTGATTTGACTCTGGCTTCCTCGGCAGAGGGGATCAAAGAATGAAACGGAAATCCAGTTGCGTGCAGAGATAAAGCAACTCCTGATAGAGGCAAGCTCCTTGTCACAGTGAGTCATTTCTTGACTTGAATTTCATTTTCATTTCATCTTAATAACATGCATGCGCTACTGATTTTAGTAGGTATTATGATATCTAAAGCATCTATTTGGATATATTTATTTTTGCCAAATTATGTTGCCTGAAGTATCACCTATTCCTAATTATGGATGTTATTATTACGTTAACTTTAATAATATTGTCCGGAATATCACTTATGGAAAATTATGTTGACACAGTAGCTTCATTTGGTTTAAATTTTGAGCTCCTGAAAATGGTGGTAGCATTATAATATGGAATGACGAAAGAGATGCATTCTTTTCCCTGTTGATTCCAGGCCATCAACATTTGCACAAGCTGCAAAACTTAGGAGGATAGCAGCTGCTAAGGAGAAGGAACTTGCAAACTGTAAGTTTGTTTGCATTCACAAGTATACATTAGCCCGCACAAGATGTTTATATATATTTTAGAAGCTAATGTTTTTTTCTGGTTTATTGCACAATCTACTTGGTTGTTTTGGATTTATGGAAATGTTTGAAGAAAAATCATTGATTGACAGGTACTTTCTTATGATTGCAGAAACTATTATATCATTTATTTTTTATGTGATTGTTAGGTTCTAGAAGCTAATTTTTTGTTAAGCTTTTTTACCGTGAAAATTGCGCTGGGTACATAATGGGAGAAAGGACTATACTTATTTGCCTTCATATTTTCTTTTCTGTTTCAAAAGAAAAAGTTTAGAGAAAGAAGTTAGAAGAGAGTCTATTTCTTTGGAGAGTACTGTGAACTAATTAAAATCAGAAAGTAAAAATACAACTAACGCAGATGACAGACATGCAGCTGGTTATAGCTTTCTTTCCAATAATTTGTTTAGCATACCTTTGTAATTATTGGCTGTATTTTCTAAAAGTACAATTACCTAAACTGTGGTATGTCTGGATTGTTTTTTGTTTGAGATAAAAATATGGTATGTCCGGATTGTGGTGCAGGGTATTGGTACGAAATACTATAGATGCTAAGTGTAGGTACTACATAGGATTAGATACTAAATTTGTGCTTGAAAGACGTAGGCTTAGTCTCTACGTTATTTGGTCTCAAGTATTGGTGAACCACTTATTAGGTTCTTTATTTGGTTGTTAAATAATAGTTTAGTAATACATTCTGTTGTATTGGATCAAATACAGGATTTAAATCCTTTTTGTAGCTATAACAAGAATATCAATACTCATGTTCTAAATTCTTAAAGAACCGAGTAAATGTACTATATGTCTCTGAAGAAGATAAACAATGTATTTTTTAAGTTCCAAGAAAGAAAATTTTGTTTGATGGACTCTTACTCTTTACATGGACAAATGCCTGTTCCACTTTACCTATAATTAATCTCATTTTTGAAAGAAAAAATTGTTAAAATATAAACTTTTCAGTCTCCCTTTCCGAATCCTTTTGCTCTCCCTATATTTAGAATCCTAGTCAACCAACTTGTCTGAGTTCTTCTTAATTTGGGTTCCATGTTTGAGATCCAGACTGAACTAAAATGAATCCAAGTGAACACACACCACGAACCAGTTCAAAATTTTAGTGGGAGGGTGTTTGAGTAATGTTGGTACTATCTAAAAGTAAAAGAACCAGCAGGTATAATAGCTCATAAAAAATGAACATATCCAGAATGAAATCTGCAACCAGTGTCAAGAATCAGAGTTTAATTTTTTTGCAAGATTTTATAAGTTTGATAATATTGTTTTAGCTATATATGCATATTGATTAGAATTAAACTTCAAAATCTCTTTGCATTAAAATATGAAGGGCAATGAGAACTCTATATTACAAATGAATTGTATGCTTCAGTTCTGAATATTAAGTGGAGGGACTTTGAGGGATAAGTTTGTATAGAGAAGGTTTTGATCCATTATGAACATGAGTTTCTATCTGTTTATCAGCAATTATGAAGCCAATAACTTGTATATTTTTTTTATGCATATTGATGGAAGCTTCTAAACATTTACTGGAATTCCAGGTCAGCAAGTACATACCCAAGTAATCAAAGGGTCCTATGACTTGTCTCTGAAAATCCTGTTTATTTCAAAGGTAATCCCATTTATATTGAAAATTTTTTAGGTATAATTTGGCTTTGTTTCCTTTGGTGATATCTTGAAGCAATTTCTTCATTTGCTTGTATAGGTTGTAACATATATTGTGTTGGTTTACTGGTTTTGGAGGGCTCCTGTTGCTGCCATATCTCGGCAATTGGTGCAACCCTTTGGTAATGTACAATTGGCACCAAATCTTTCATTGTAGTTTCTTTTTTGGTTTAATTCAGAGTCTTTCATTGTTGTTAGATTTTTAATCTTTTCCTATGTTTCGGTGTGTGGCCATACAATAATGTGTCAAGATGTGCCGAAATCCTGCAATTATTTTTGCATGCTGTGGTGTCTGGTTTTACAAATAAGCACAACGATTATGTGTAAGATAAAATAGGGAAGAGAGTTACTGTAATTTCATTGTTCAATAATGCAATATATGTTTCTTTTCTGCAGGGCACGTGTTATCTTGGGGAGCTGGAGGTTCGCTGAACGACTATGTCATGGTAAACACAATTGAAACACTTTTTTTTAGTTTCATGCTCTAATGAGATGGAGTTATTTAGTTATTCTTGTAGTATGCCTCTTATAAAGAAGCAGCTTAAAAAGGTGATCCACTAAGGAGTTTTCCTCTTTTCAAAGTGTAGTTATTTCGTATAACTTGCAGGTTGGGATCATACCGTGGTTGATATTGTCTACTAGAGTTAGCAAATTTTTGAGCCAACTCTGCAAATAGTAAAAGACTGCAAAAATCTGCTAATCTTCACCATGAAGAGAATTACTGACGTTGATAAGCAGGAGCAGCATTGATAGTTTTCTTCTCTTTTTCTTGATGTTTGAAAAGGGAAAAACAAGTGATTTCTTCAACCAAATCTACAAGATTCGTTTTTCTTTTGTTGTCAGTTTGTAAAATTCTTGTTAATTATTTGGGAAGAAGATGAGAATAAAATGAAGCATAAAATTATGGTGTGGCTGCGCTTTGTTATGTGGATATTGTCCGTGTTTAATTTTGTGAAGAACCTGAAATAACTATTAGAAGCACCAACAGAATTGACCACGCTATTTGAAAGTATGTAATTTTTTAAAGCTAAGAACAAAATTTGTTCTTCCATTTGTTGCTCTTTCATTTTAAAACAAAAATGCAATGCTTACCAAAAGAAAGAAAAAGTTTAATGCTGTTAAAACTACACCAGGATTAATAGCCTAGTCAAGAGGTTTAAGTTGTTGTCGTTGTAAAGTTTATGGGAAGTATTATATATTTCGCTCAGTATCTCAAATGAAGACCAGAGTTATAATTAAGCCCTTTACAATCTTGACTCTTGCAGTTGTTTAAAATTAGCAAACAACATACTGCAGAGGCACCATGCCTCCCAGGCGTAGTAGAAATAACACAATACACACAGGAAAAAAACACCACCATAAGAAAATAATTCATTTCTTGTTACGTGTCTAACATCTCACAATTTGTTAATGATACCATGGATACTCATTTTCTCCAAACATTTTTTTATTTTCAACCAAAACTGGATTTCCTAACTAACTCTTCAACTAAATCGGTTTCATGAGAGTTCGACAATCTTCGGCCGCTTTTTCGACCGTCTGTCTCCTGCAGCTTTTTTCGAGGAATCAACTTCGCCTGCCAGCACGCTTTTGCCATTCGCAGGTGAACCCCTCTCTTTACTGTTTCCACCACCATCATTATCACTGTCCTCACAGTCGTCATTATCATCACTGCTATCATCTGATTCCGTTTCACTACTGCAAGCAGGGAAAGAAATCACTGGATGAGAATCAGCTATTGCTGATTCTGCAGCAGCCACAGCCTCAGGGGTATGAAGATCAGCTACACCCAGCATCAAATCCTGTTATTGACAATGTATCCATATTAAATGGATCCCAGCAATTAGCTGTCACTATAAATGGGGACATGGTTGGTCCAAGGAAGGTTATATTACCATTTCAATGACTCCAGATTCAGTTCCAGAAAGCACTTCAATGTCATAGGCCTCAGAGTTATCCTAAATTTCAGGAGACATAGCAAATATGAAGTTATAAGCATATCGTTGAAAAGCAGACTAAGGTCTACCTTCAGGTAATATACTGTCACCCACAAACCTTTGCACCAAGTTCCAGCCTTCTATTAGCTTCCTTCATAACTCCCAAGAAATCTTTTACTCTATCAAGAACTGCAAATATTGCAGAAAATTTATTAGTTACCAACAAATATATTTTTAACATCCATCTTATACTGTTTCTTTTTGTTTTAGGCAAGAATTGGAAATCTAGTTCAGTGAGAAATGGCTAGTAATTATCATCATACATGCAACAACACAGATGAAGAGTTTTACCTTAAATCTCTTATTCACGTTTGCGTTTTTTCCACACTGCCTGTAGTGCATCTAGCATTTTCTCCAAGAATAATAATTTCTCAAATGTTTTGACCACCCAGGAAATTTAAACTAACGACATATCAGAACATTTTCTTTTCTTTCTTTTTATATAAAAAGCAGAAGATGAAACCATATTCTTTCACAACTTGCTTTCTCGTCCCCGAAAAGGAACTTATTTCATGAGAAACAAAGAAATCTCTAGAGGAAGAGGGACCTATTTCTCACAAGAGTATCAAAGAAGAGAAATAAATCCTATGCTGCCTTGAAGGCATCAGGTCTTCTTGTTAATTTTCTGACTACGAACATTAGTTATTAGTACAAAGAATTACTAACTTACTAGTCACAGTGCCTAGGAGGTGCCATAGCAACACCCACAAAAAAAAAAGGAATAGATTTCATACGAACGAATGGCAGTTCAAACTTTATAGTATCAATCACATCCTATATACACAAAGTTAAGACACAGAAACTACTTTGTCCAAATAAGTCAAACAGATCTTACATTTGCTGCGAGCAAAAAAAACAAAATGTTATTCTATAGATTCACATAGAACATGGATTCAGAGTGAGCACACTTGTTTTCATGTGCTTTCAATACTGAACCTCAGCTCAATAAATTGAACAACTACAAACCATTCCTTTGGCAAAATATACTATCATAGAAACCATTATGTTAAAAACAAAGCAACTCAACAATTGAGAACCTCCTCATGTGAATTCGATTTCTAAATTCTTTGCTCAACCCAGTAATTTCTTTTGACGAGAACTTAGTTATATGTATATATTAAGGAAACTTGATTCAAGCACTTTTCAAATAAAAAGAGGAAGGTAAACAAGGCATATACGACAATTCGAGGATTCAAATAAAGAGAGAAACAAAACTGAGATGGGTTACCTTGACTTTTGGGAACGGAAGAGATGGTTGGCCTGTTATCAGAGACTGGTTTATTGGACCGTGAAATTGAATTTTTCTTATTACAAACAAGAAGGGTTGATTCTGTACAAACAAAAACAAAGAGTGAGAGTTATAGTTCATAAATTCTATTGTTCCGAGAAATTAAAATTTGACGTACAGAGAGAAAAAAAAAAAAAAAAAAAGAGTACCAAGAGGTAAAGAGGAAGAATTCTTATGCTCTAAGTGCAGTAGATCTTTGCTTGTAGGTTCCATGGTTGCAGCTCTGCTCCTCTGCTGGAAACTAGAATGGACGCGCGTAGTGAACGGAGAAGATGAAGCCGTAAACAGATAGAAGTTAGCAAAACAACCGTTTGAAATACAAATTAATCACCGCAATTCCGATACCAATGCGGAGATTTGAAAATTAGGGCGAGTGACGGTCTCGAGTTTCAGTCCCTGCGGCGCTGCAACTCATCAGTCGAATATTAGAATTAGGGGTTAGAATACTTCTCTACTCCAGCCCCGCGCATGAATAATTTACTTTCACTCACTATTTTATATATATATATTTTTTTTTTTAATTTAAAATTTAGTCCCTATATATATCTAAATTAAATAATGGTTTTAAAATTAAATAAATCATAATATATATCATATTATATTACATATAATAACCTAAATTTTCATTTAAAGTTATATTATGTTGAGTCATAATTAATTTATATTTAAAAATATATATGCATCAAAATAAAATTATCTTGTACTTAAATACGTAGTGAATATTTTCCACTGTCTCTAATAAAGAATATGTTGGAATCAATCTTAATTTAATTGTGGATTTTCTACAATGGATATGAAATCAGTATAATTTTTTAGAATAAATTTAATTTTTTTTTTTTTTTTTTTACTTTAACTATTATGTAATAAGTTTTAATTTAAATTAAAATTTTAAGTTATTTAACACTGACAGATAAATATTATCAGTTATAAAAATAAAATTCTATAATATAAATGTAAAAAGATGTGATTAGATTTAAAACAAAAGGTGGTTACGATATTCTTTTATCTATATATATATATATATATAAAACAAGAATTACCCACTGGAATATTTATACATCCCATGCATACAAATACTGGTTAATAACTAAAAAGATTATATATATATATATATATAATAAGACAAATAATTTTCTTTAATACTTGGGAAGAGAACACTCTGTGGGTAGTTTGTCTTGGAATCTTTTATTATCTTGGCAATAATCATATATCATATGATACCTTCTAACCCATTTAAACCATCTCTTCTGTATCCTTGTAAGGCTGCTGAACCTTTCTTTATTCCACCAATTCCTATTGCTTCCTCCTCTGCAGAACCTTGGATTTCCTTCCCACACACACCCATCTATCTTGTAGTTTCTGAATGAAGCAATAAAAGGTCCCTTGGACCAATCAATTTTGTCGTGTCCACCGCGTGTCGCCCAGCTGTCTCCGTTCCATAGGCTGATCTTTATGCTCATTGGCTGCCACCTCGGATATCCAGCTCCCTTGTCCGCATGATTTCTGTATACTCTTATAGGTATCGTATCTACCATGAATCTACACGAATGTATAGTTTTCAATTAACTTACTCATATACATCAATCACAACATAATTATCTAACGACGAGACTGATTCAAACTCACAAGCTCAAATTGGGGAAAGAAAACAACAAAAGTCTAACTTGGTTGCACCAATGTAATAGTTAATTGTATATGCGTACATGTAAGATTGACTTACACAATCTGGTGAAGGTTCCAGAGTATAGAATAAGTATGGAAGTCCTTGGTTGGATCAAACCAAAGATAAATCCTTTCTTCACGGTTATCAAACCCATCGGCAAAAACATTGGTCTGAAGGATGTATGGCTGGCCACTCACATTTCCCAGGAATTCAAAGTCTATCTCATCTCGATTGGGCTGGTCTGATGTCAACTGAATTCCACATACATATATATATATATATAACATCAGTGAATATATATCCATGTTCATGTAATTTGATCAATGTGTAAAAATTAAGAAGAAAAGTTTACTATCACTTACATAATAAGCCACGACAGTTCCTGCAGAATGACCAGGAACTAGCTTAATTTGCATGTCAATCTGCCCGAATAAGAACATCTGGTTTGAAGCAAAACCAGCTCCTACAAGTTATTAATCAGATAATTAGGAAGAAACAAATGCATTGATTAACTTATATTTGATGTATATATAGATATATATAATTAATATGTAAAAATTATGAGGTATACCAGATTGTTGGTCGAGCATCAAGCTTCTTGATTTGCCGTCAGCAGAAGTATTCACATGACTAGGAGACCATGTGATGAAGAAATCCGTATTGAAATCTCCGGTGGAGACAACAGAAGCTTTTGACATATGAGATGAAATCATGACAAGGAGGCTGATGGGGAAGAACATGGATTTGAAATATCGAAAATTAATATTATTGTTCATGGTTTCTGTTAAATCTAAAAAAGACTGAAAGAGTGCATGTGATTGGGTCTTTGGTGGAAATATATATATATATATATATATATAGTTATATATATGTACTGAATAATGATGTGAATGGAATTAGTATGATTTGTTTGTTTAAGCAAGAATATCTTTAGGGGGAAGTAAAGGAATAAATAATTAATTTAGCTTCTTGCAGAAATTTATTGGTCCTTCAGAACTTTGAGAATACCCTTTAGCATTAATATATGTAACCAACTATATTATTTGGTATATATATACATGTACATATGTCATTATGTTATATGCCAAGCTTTGAGAATACCCTTCAGCAAGCTAGGCTTTTCTCAACAAGAGCCTTTCACTGCTGTCTGAGCCAGCAGAAAGTTAAGGAAAGTGATCAACTGACAAAGAACTTTCTTCTAATTGTTCATTTGTTTTTTAGAATAACTTGATCTTTCATCTAAGGAGGACTTGAGTTTATTCTTTCCCTCCTTTTGGCAGGCTTGTATATATATATATATATATATATATAATGTATATGCTTCAGTCCAACCCAAAAACAGTTTCATGGCTTGTTAATGTTTACTAATTAATAAGTTCTCTTTGTTTTTGGAGGGCCAGAATATTTATTCAGTAGTTGTTCATATACACAGCTTATATAAAGTGGGTGATTAATTAAGATAATTTCAACAAGTTAAAATAATCCATATGGTAGATTCCTTTGAAAATTTAAATTAACTTTAATTAACTTTTCCCCTCCTAACTATATATATATATATATGTATATGTATATGTATCTGATCATCATGATTAACTGTCTTTGAAAGCAAGCTTAAGAAACGTAGGATGCTTGGACAAGAAAATTTGGTCCCCAGCTTAGGTAAAAAAATGGGCATGGGTGGATATGTCTATTTAAAAAATTTACTTACCCACCAATCGCTCTGTTAATAAAATTTTTAATTTGTTACCTATCCAGCAGGTAAAATTTTCTACCACCACCCGCCTCATTTATCTTTTTTTTTTTTTTTTAATCTCTTAAAATATTTATATAAGTTAAAATTAAAAATGTAAGTTCTGGTTAAAACAAAAATGACATTTAAAATAAATTCCAAACATAATTTATTCAATAAAAATATAAAATAATATTATAATTGTAAAATATTAAATATTTATTAATCAAAATTTGATTAATTTAAGTATAATTAAAAATAAAAATAAAATTTTATTAATTATATAAAGGATAGGACAGTGCGAGGAAGTAAAGTGCAAGTACATCTTTAAATGCATACACGTTTTAAATTTATTTTAAATTTATAACCCTTTTTTTTCCATCTATTTTAAACCACATTAATTACAAATAAGGAGAATTTCTAAACTCATTTATGCGGAATAAGTAAAATTATGGTTTTCATTTATGAATTAAGGAAAAAACCAAATTGCTCTTATAGGTATTGTGATATAAGGTGACGCGATACCCGCTGACAACACACTTAAATCAGAGTAGTAGAAGAAGCAAGCAAATGTAGATGAACTTTCGGAAAACGAGAGAAAACAATTATAGAATAGTAATTCTCTAAGTTACTCTATTCACGACCAAAATATCAAATAGTGAGGTCAAATCTAACAAACAGAGCTCTTGGACTAGGAAGAAATGACACCAAAAGGTGCTAAAAACCCAAAGGATAATGGGTCTTACCGCAAAGGAACAGTTCGGTCTAAGAATCCCATCCCAAGAAAAAAGCCCAAATGTAGTTTGGGTTTGGGTACCCAAAGGGTACACGTGTTGCAATGCACATGCGGGATAGTTGACCCACATTTCCACCAGTGTTCCTCGATTCCGTAGAGAAGCAGCCAAGGCGACCTTATACCTTGCAGGAAAATCGAAGACTGGCAACTTTCTTGGCGCAAAGACCTAAAGGCCCTCACACAAGCAAGGAGGCCCCCACGTGTGTTGGATATGCAGCCTAGCCCGCATGGCCCACGAACACGCATGCATGCCCACACGGACTGCGCACACGAGCGCCTGGGAGTGCTCATGCACGCGACCCTCTAAGCTCGTACGAAACCAACCGCGCACACACATCCCATGCGGATAGGCCGACGGACGGCCCAAGCCTAACCCACGACTCTCGCGAGCCTTCTCCCACGCAACCCGCACAGACCGGTTGACCTCCTTTTTCCCTTTTTAAATTATTTAATATTTACTTATTTTATTATTTTAAAATTTTTTAAAAAGGCTTAGGACCCACTTTTCAAATTACCTATATTTTAAAATTAATTTTCACATGTGTTTAAAATGAATTTCACATGAGATAAATATGAGTTTATTTTAATTAATATTTTATTATAATTCTATCATTTAAGATTATTTAATTAATTTAATTAGAATAGAATAATTATTTTTATTTTGTAATTATCCTATATTTTTTATTTAAGTTATTATTTTATTAATCGTCTCAAGATTTTATACTCATTTAGATTGTTCGAAAAAGGTTATAAATAGACATTTGTCTCTAGGATGTAAACATAAACTTTTGAGAATAAATTTAATAAAATTCTTGAGAGCTTCGACTTTTCTTCTTTTTAGTATTTTTGCTAAAAATAGCTTCAAGTTCTTCAGGAAGCAGGAGTCTTAGAAGTCTTGTTGAGCTAAGGAACAGGGATCAGCTTGTTGATAAGTACATGGTTTTTTTTCTTTCCTTGTTTTTTTTTCCAAATCTTTGTTTTTGCTTTCCTTTTAGAATTGTAGATTCAATTAAAGGGAGGGGTTATTCTAGTGTTTATAATTTTGGTATTGCATACGATGAGTGAGTTTTAAGAGTTAATTCGATCCTCCTCAAATCCTTCCACATCATATGGTATTAGAGTTTTGGCTTCTAGAAACTTAAATCTATCTTTATTTGCTTTAATATTTTGTTTATTAACAATTCACATTAATTTTTTATTTGTTCATATTGCATCCTACTTGAATTCATATCTATCCGTTCAATTCAAGTAGTTTATATTGTTAGTCAAAAAAAATTATATACCAAAAATACCAAAAAATATTTAAATTGCACCTCATAAGGCAATTGGCACATTATTTGTATTTTGTATCACAAAAGCAGAATAACCACCTAATTGGTGAACGGAAATCCTTTGAGAAATCAAAGACAAAGTACATTGCCTAACTGATGTGAGTGAAAACTTTTATTTTCATTCCGCACACTATTTACATTTAATTTTCGAATTGCATTTATGTAATATGCATCAATGTTGCATAAAGAAACTTAACCAATCGTAGAGCGTAGTCGACAAATTTGGGTTAGTATAGGAAGATACACCTACTGATTCTATCCATCGGGATTGGTCGGATCCTTACGCATCAATATAACTTGTCATTCTTTGTGATCTATATCTCGTTCTTTATTTCACAATTATTTTGTTACATAATTATGCGACTAATGGTTATTAGTTGCTTAACGCGCAAAGAACACCATTCCTTTTTCTTTGTGCTTATTTCTAAGCTTCTATAGAAATTAGAATCCTTTAGGGCTCCCTGTTGTGTCATAAGAACTAATGTGCAAACCTGATTTAAGTGATTCTAATAACGAACACTCAACTTGATAGACGAAGTTGTCAATCGAGGGATTGCGAGGTAAACACAAGCGAATGTGAGGGAAAGATATTGTTTTTACTAACTCTTATCTTTGTTGGAACTTCGCAATATCTCACCAAAGCGCCAACAGCAAACTAGTCACCTTAGAAAAGAGAATTATGGACATGTTCGTCCAGTTAAATGTTTGATTGGGAAACATGGCCGCCTATATGGATCACCAGGAGCAAGGCAAACATCGCAATCGCACCAGACACCAAATAGTTTGTGACGAGACAAGATCGTGTGGCGACAATGTTAATGACAAACAGGGAGGCCGTTGCAAAAAGGCAGACGGAGACCTTCATGACTTCAAGTTCTAGATATAAGCCTTTCAAGGGAAGAATGACCCCGAAGTCTACCTCGAGTGGAAATAGAAGGTCGATCATATTTTCAGTTATTGCAACTGCAGTGAAGAGAAACAGCTCAAGTTAGCCACCCTTGAGTTTATCGATTATGCTTCAGTATGGTGAGATCAATTAGCTCTTCTCTAGGAACGAGATGAAGACTTACATATCACCACATGACGAAAAGTGAGATCCATCATGAGGAAGCAATTTATGCTAGCTCATTTAGACAAGAATATGAACTAAGATTGCAACACCTAACCTAAGGTTCTAAGTCGACGAAAGAATATTATAAGGAAATGGAAAAAACCACGATTAACGCCTGAGTTGACCAGCGGCCGGAGGCCACAATGGCTCGATTTTTTGAGGGTCTAACCAAGAATATCGCCAACATCCTTAAACTCCAAAACTATGTCGACTTGGACGTGATGGTGCAGAAGGCCACCAAGATTGAAAGGCAATTGAATAGTAGAGGACCTAATCAAGTTTATGCTAGTAATGTTCTCTAGGGATACCAAAGATATACTCGAAAAGATGAAAATAAGAAAGTGGACGACAGTAAGGGTAAATAACCCCCTGACAATCTAACAGTTAATTTTAAGGCACCAACCATTTGGCAAAGCACTGTTAAATGTTTCAAGTCTTTAGGATTGGGGCATATTGCATCCCAATGTCTTAATCAGCATGTCATGATTATCTGAGATGATGGAGATATCGTCAATGACCACGAAAACAATGATGAATAGGAAGATCTATCATTAGTGGATGCAGAGAGTATAGCTCGACCAGTACAGGAAGATGTATTTGTAGCTCAACAAGCACTAAACATACAGGTTAAGCCTAAAGGCAACAGTTAAAGGAAGACTATTTTTCACTTTAGGTGCTTGGTTAACGGAAAAGTCTGTAGTGTGATAGTTGACGGAGGTAGTTATGCTAACATTGCCAGTACCTTGCTGGTGGATCGAGTAGGTTGACGTGCAAACAACACCTTATTCTCTACAAATTGCACTGATTGGATGATAACAAAAAGATTGACATCACCCAGCAGATATGTGTCTCATTCTCTATTGGTGACTACACGAATGAGATATTGTGCGATGTAGTTCCCATGCAAACAGGACACCTGTTGCTAGGAAGGCCATAGCAATATGACCGTGATGTCAACTATGCCGACAAAAAGAATCAGTACTTTATCCGAATTGGTAACTGCACCTATGTTTAAACACCTTTGCCAAGAAGGGACGCTTATGAGGATCAGGTAAAAATTAAAAAAATCATACGAGGAATTCACTAAGAGACAGGCGAAGAAGGACCACAATCCAGATCTGGACCAAAGTTGCCTCTTCATTCAAGAACGACCCGAGCATCCGGTCGAATGTTTAGTAAATCTTCAGTTCTTATTGACTTTAGATGAAATATTTATAATCTTTACAGATTCAAGGATGAATCCTCTCAAAAAGGGGGGATGACACGATACCCACTGATAACACACCTAAACTAGATGAGTGCAAAAAGTGGGCAAGTGTAATACCCAAATTATTATTTTTATTATTTTTATTTTTGTATTTGAATTTTAGTTTAATTTTTTTATATATTTAATTTATAAGATTTTAATTCAATTGAATTTAATTTAATTTAATTTAATTTAATGAAAATAAAAATAATAATAATGATAAAATAGGGTAAAATTATTTTTTGGATTTAATTGAAATTGATTTTGGAAAAAAATGGTGAAAATTTGGATTCTAGGGGTATTTTTGAAAAAAAAAATCAGAAACCGGAGGTCAAAACGTAATTTGAAAAAGTTGTGCCACGTCAGCAGCCCGGTAAGTAGCCCCGACCAACCAGGACACGCCGCATGGCAAGGAAACGCTGACACAGGACGGGCCACGTGGGCGATCTGCGTGCTCGCGATCGGACAGTCCAGATCCGTTCCCGCGTGCACGGACGGTCCAGATCTCACACGTACGGACGGTCCAGATTCAATCAGGCATGGACAGTCCAGATCGCATCGCGATGGACGGTCCAGATTTAATCCCAAATAAATCGTAATCGGACGGTTCAGATTTAATCTTGATGGACGGTTGAGATTAAAAGGCGAATGGTATAAATAACATCACTCACACCCGACCACAAAACCCTAGCCGTCAGTGCCTCGCTGGAGTAAAAGAACCAGACGCCGAAAGAGCCGGCCGCCGCCGCACCGGAGAATTTTCCGACCACCAATCGAGGTCAATTTTCTCCCCCGGCTCATTTTTCGATGCTGAATCCGCCTATGGCCAAACCGGAGCAAAACCACCGGCCAATTGGCCGGAAAACCCCGCTGAAGTCCAGCGGCACCGTCGCGACTTCCCTCTGTTTCTGCCTCCGATGAGCCCCTTCCCGATCTCCGTTCGATGCAATTTTTATACCACTGTGATCACCGTTCTTTTCTCTACAGGTTGACTGGAGCAAAATATCAAAACGCGACTCACGCCGGAGAAGCCGCTGCACCCGAGAGTACCGCCTCCAGTAAGTCTCGGTTTTTCATGATTTTTTGGCCCACCGAGGGCCCTAGGGTTGTTTTATCACAGGAATCAATGCAAGTTTGGCCGAATTCGGTCAAAAACGGCCACCACGAGGCGGGTCGCCGCCGCCGTGCCGGAATTCCGATATTGGCCGAAAGGGGCCCTAGGTCTGATTTGGAATTTTTTGGGACACGTGCAGGTACCGGTAGTACGTTTTAGTTTTCCAGAAAAAAAAATTCAAGAAAATTAGGGACAGCCCGTAGGCGCACTGTAGAGTGGATTTCAAACCCCGAAACAAGTAAGGATCTCTCACCCTACCTCCTATCACGGTATTAAAGCTTAATAAATAATTAAACGGTATTTTGAGACTTTATAGATGTATAATTGATTAAGGTTGCTAATGGAGCCCGAATCTGA